>JAMWFC010000054.1:793216-863426 GCA_027475525.1 Macrolepiota albuminosa | reverse complement strand
ATCAATGGTGCATGCACACTTAAGAGCACCACAACAATAGCAGGGTTGGCCCCCAGTCAGGAACCAGCAGCCTTCTGAGTCGTTGTCTGCTCAGCATTTGTCACACTACTGCCAAGAGTTAGCAAGAAACTAAAGAAAATAGAGAAGTTACTTACTGCTCCTCACACCTCCTTAAATGCCTGCCAGGTCACCAGAGAAATGGTCTTCTTTTCCTTCATTTTCTCCATCACGACACCAGCTTCTTGACCCTCATCTAAAATAGCTTTCTTACGATGTGGCAATAGCAGTCCTTTGAGCTCCTTGTTGTTGAAGCTGGACTGTGTAGGTGCCTAGACAGCTCACATAAAGTTAGCAGGCAAGAAGAAAAGAATGACTTACTGCATACTGAGGTGCTGCCTTGCAACTTACAAGCTTGTTAGTGACTGTCAGCAATGGCAAGAAAACTCAAAACATACCTTGCATTTAGAAGCTCTGCTGGCTTCTTTAGTAAGCCCAACTTGCTAGCCAGCAGCACTAAGCTCAAAGTGCTGCCAGCATGACCAATCTTGCTGCTGGCTTCTTTAGTAAGCCCAACTTGCTAGCCAGCAGCACTAAGCTCAAAGTGCTGCCAGCATGACCAATCTTGCTGGATCCCTCAGCCACAGATCCCTGCCTCTGAGCAGCAGGCACCTTTTCCTCAGCAAGCTCCTCCATCTCAGCTGCTAGCACTGCTGCTCTCTCCCACTCCTCCAGCGTCCTGATAATTTCCTAAGAGTCATAGGAAACCTCCTCTTGCCTTGCCACAATCTTCTTGTCCACTTGCATGCCCATGAAAAGCACCAACACCTCCTGTTTGCTGTGGAAGAACAAATCAGACCAAAGCTAAGTCAGAAGGAATGAGTTAGAGATACTCATTCTGCCACAGGCATGCTTACTGTCATCAGCAATGCCCTGGACAGAATATCCTCTAACTTGTCCTTGATGGTTGGGATTGGAGGAGGCACCTGGCAACCTGATCAGCTAGCAACATAGCAAGAACTAGAAGCACTCACAAAACAAGAAAAAGGTGTCAACCAGTTGACACAACAATAATCCAAATAGTGTGAGCAACACCATTCCTGCACTTTAATATTGTGATCTCAACCTATGCCAAGAACGTGGACCTTCAACCACCGCTCATATAATTTCATGACTGCAACCACCAAATTTACAGGCACTTCTGTGCCAATGCCATTGATCCATTTCAAAACATTATTTGTCTTGGCAATATATGTGTGTGCTGCATTTTGGGCCTTGATACTAGGTACAGGGGGTGGAGTTGGAATGTGAAAAGACATATTGATTGATGGAAGCACCAGGTAAATCAGGGAGGAGAGATGAAGTCCAAACTCATGTGCCAAGACTATAAACAAAATCTGAAGAATGCATGGGCCACTTGTCACAAAAAACGGTAATGGTAGCCATATTTGGTGTAGTACTTGGTTGCAAGTAGTACTGATAGTTCTGGGGCTTGCTAGTATAAATATGACCTTCAATTCACACTGATTTTGATGACAAAATGGATTATTATTGTTGTGAATGCTTTTAATAATTTTGCCAAAAGCCAAGGTTTTGCACTATTATTGTTGATAATGCTTTTAATAATTTTGCAGAAAGCCAAGGTTTTGAGCTCTTATGATGTTGAATGCTTTCAATAATTTTGCAGAAAGCAGAGGCTTTGAGGTATTATAATGTTAAGGTTTTGAGCTCTTATGATGTTGAATGCTTTCAATAATTTTGCAGAAAGCAGAGGCTTTGAGGTATTATAATGTTGAATGAGAATAATAATATTTCAGAAAGTGGAGGTTTCTCAACAAACTCCAGTCTAAGCAATTCACTCTCTGGAAATCACTGAGCCTTTGCCTATCAATTGCTTGTCTATTCTCTACTAAACTTGGGCTATTTATACTGTTTTTCTGGTGCACAGACCACTATCTACACATGACTCTTTGTTGTCAACTCCCCAGTCTCCAGAACATATTTGATAGTCCAATTTCCCTTTTGGAAGGCATGTTTTAGTGCCACCAGTTCTACCATTCCTCCAGATGTCTCTGATTGCCACTTCCCCATTTGCTTCAGCTCTATTTAGCATGATCCTATTCATAAATCTGTCTTTCCTCTTTTAGCACTTCCCTGCATTCCATGCTTCTTTTCTTCTCCTTTCAGTTGTGTCAAATTGGGCATTGTCAGATCTGATCTTGATTTAGATAATCACAAATTGATCTCATTTTATCACTTCTGCCAGCTCCCATGCTTCCTCTGCCTATTACAGTGATTGGACTATTGTTGAGTTCATAGCTTGAGCTGGTCTCTGCCTTTTGTTCTGTACTTTTCTGTATATTTATTGAGATATTTTGGAGATATATCTTTGCTGAGACTGCTACCAGGAGGCTTACAGTTTTTAGCCTATAATTAAATGTTTATTTTGACTTCTGGTGCATGGTGTGTTCCTGACTGCTGATACAGCATCGTATCATTGGTGACTGAGGACAGTCAATTTTTCAGTTGAGAGAGGTGATAGGACCCCATAAAGAATCAGCACATCAATGGCAGGCTACAGCAACGTGGCATTGGCTCGGGATACCTTAGCATGTGCTAATTCCCATAAAGAATCAGCACATCAATGGCAGGCTACAGCAACGTGGCATTGGCTCGGGATACCTTAGCATGTGCTAATTAACCACTTTTGGCAATATTTGACAGCTGCACATGGCAAGAAGCAGATCTGATCAATGATAGCGCCAATGGCAGACAGAATGACAACTGACAAATAGCATTAGTCACTGACAACAGCGCTTAGTGAGAAGACTGATGATTTATCAAAACTAACAGACAGCTTAGCATTTGACCTTGATTTCTAACAGAACTTAGCATCTCAATTTGGCACCTGACATTGCTTAGTATCTCAAACAGACAGAAGGTTGATGGATTGATGATTTAGTGTTGTAATCTGCCACCTGGCATTGCTAAGCATCTTGAATGGATGGTAGGGATCTGAAACCGTTGGAGCCACCCCATACATTTTCCAAGTTCACTGCACTTTAGTGTTATTAGTTACTTGGCAATGGTGAACTCCTTGTAGTATAAAAAGTACTTACTAACCTGTGCATAATCATCAGAACAGAGTTTCCTGCCCACTTACTCTAGTCTCCCTCACGGTCCAAGTTTCATTTATGGTTGGCAACTTGAAGTCATTGGCAGTTGCAAACTATTGTCATCCAACGACATCTTTGCGCCTTGCATCTATGGCAGGCATTAACATCGCTTAGACCTTGCTAAGCTTACCGTGTTCTTGCCACTCATATTGCCATGTTTACTTACCACTTTTTCTACAGGCGCTTGTTATCTTAGCATTGATATTTGCTGACCCCTTCTGACTTTATCTTATTTTATAGGTGCGTTCTTTGTGACCTGCCTGGGATTCCCCTCAACACCTTAAGTGCACCCAACGCAAGCTTTTGGCTCGATAACACTTTTACTACATTGTTACTGACCAAACTTTGGGTGTCATCACCATTGTTATTGAGTGTACACTCACTACTTGTCCTAGCCCTTCCAAACATACAGTATGCAAACTTTGGGTGTCATCACCATTGTTATTGAGTGTACACTCACTACTTGTCCTAGCCCTTCCAAACATACAGTATGGTCATATCTCTGTCCTCTTCATTCCATTGTTAATTTGTTTTAGGTTAATCTTTCTGCTCACAGTGTTTCCTTGTATGTTGTAAGTATTTTCTCTGAGATTGCTAGATCTTAGCACCTAATCTTTGATGTCTTCAGGCGCCTAAACAAACCATGTTTACTGATGCAGAACTTTGTGACCTCTTGCACTTTCATTGTGATATCACTGTTATTAATACTGGTCTACCTGCTGGTATCCAAATACTTGCACCAAGAAGAAGATTATGATGTTTCTTCAGGATTGTTGTCCCTTTTGAATAGAGGTTGGCATGGTAAGTCCTTGCTTCTGGCATTATGACATCACTAACTCTGATAGGATTGTTGTCCCTTTTGAATAGAGGTTGGCATGGTAAGTCCTTGCTTCTGGCATTATGACATCACTAACTCTGATCTTAGTGTGATAAATGTTAGGCTGAGAATAATCTGGAGGGTTGTTGGTTTTCTATGGCCTCCCTTTCTTGCTACAAATGTGATGCTTTAAAAAGAGGTTGTGCCTTCAACAGCATTTGCACTCAAGAGCATGGTAAGGACACTAGCATGCAAAAGAACTATGAGTATGCTGTGTTGGTTCATAATATGAGGGACTTTGTTTGTTAGCAACATGACCTAGCTGCTGTTTGCCAGCCAACCATCATTAGTGAGGCTAGCTTAGCGCTCCTCATTACTTAGGATGGCACCACTGTTGCTGCTCCTTTTGCCCATTCTCCCTATTGTCCTACTTTGTTGAAACATAAGCCCAGTGCTCCTAGTAAGAGCCCCAGTAAGCACCATGAATTAGCACCTGCTATCCCAGTTATCTTGTCTACTGCCAAGCCATCTTCTGATGAAGGTGAGGATACCAAGAGGGATGCCAAAGACAAGGATAACAACAAAGTTTCCTTTGAGTCTGCTGTTGCTAATATCAATGACTTGTTGGTGATACACACTATTCTTTTTCAAATTACTCTGCCATTTGCCACTAACCCTCATCAGAGTGGCCTCAGTGAAGAACCATATGTCTTTAGTTCTGATTTGTCTTTTATTCTTGTTGATTTAATCACTAGGACTCCAGCTCCTTCTTTCTTTTCCATTGTCGTGGAGATACCTCCTGCTGAAGATGTTTCTATATCCAGTAAAGGCACTAGCCCTACTTCTGATTCTGCCATGGCTAGTGACTCTTTCAGTGTCCTCCTCACCCTTTTCACAACTCCTCCTTGCAGTCCTACTACTCTCCCCAGCACTTGTGAGACTTCTGAGGCTCCCCTGTCTGAAGAAACCCTTGTGCCTCAGGATGAGCACCGGCACCACTAGAGGTACTTGCCCCCATATGGGGTAAGCCTTTCTTCTATCAGAGTCATGTCTCCAGTGATGAACGCTATGAATAGACACCCCAAGCTCCTGTTACTGTCATGTGAGTCCACCTTCCTGCCTCTTTTCTCCCACTAACTTTGATTAGTTTGATCTCTTCTGACCTCCACCCCTGCTATATGTGTTACCAGCAACACCTTCCTTAGCTCAGAGACCAGTTTTCTTATCCTGTAACTTCTCTTTGTCCTGTCAAAGACCTCCACTGCTAACTTCTCTACCTTAGCTCAGAGACCAGTTTTCTTATCCTGTAACTTCTCTTTGTCCTGTCAAAGACCTCCACTGCTAACTTCTCTACATTGATGAGGCTACCGAGACTATTAGGCACAACCTGGCCCTTTTGCACCCTTGTATTAATACTTTAGCACATCATGAGACCCTTTTGCTTGGCCTTCATAACAATATCACTGATGCGCTCAAGTGGCAAGCAAGTAATCACATCCAAGATGGAGATTTGCTTTCTTTGAGTGATCCTGCCCTTCTCATGTATGATGCATAGTTGCTGGCCTGTAGCACTCTGAAATTTTTGGACTTTAGTTTTTTAATTGGCTGGTTTATAGTTTGATGTTGCTTGTACCAAAATAAATGCCTCCTTCCTCCTTTGATACCAAAACATCAGTTTGTAAGTGATCAAGAGATAAATAAACTAAGGAAAAGAAGAAACACTCAGTAGATCATTATAGTGCAAAAACCCCTTTGTCAGCATAGTCCAATGGCCATTACTATGTCAGACTAGGTAGAAATGAATGCTGTCTGTAAATAAATAGCTAGGTCATTGTTGTAGGTTATTGCGTGCTACCTATGAAATTTGGAGAGATGTGTCTCTGTTAATGCATTTCAGTACAGAAGCTGCTTGGAGTCAAGCTTTTCAGGTGTGTGTACTGCTATTCCTGGTGTATTGCAGTGCTCTTCTGATAGTTGCCAAATCCAGGAAATCGTCACTGAGGACATGGCGGATCACCTTCAACTTTTGATAGAGAAAAGCTATTATCTGGTTAGTTACTGAGCCATTACCTCTTCTTTTTCCGTATCCAACAGTGCTCTGCTTCCAGTCCCCTTACAAGTACACTAGTGCTTGCTTTTTTTGTGGTCCTCTTGAGGGTCTGGTGGTTGTGAGCAAGCGTATTCTTGGTTTAGCCCCTCTTGACCTGCTGTTCACCTGTTCTTGTCCCCCCATGTCATTTGAGTGAGGCAATTTCATCATCTCCATAGTGCTACTGGACTAACAGATTCCCAGTTTTTTGCTTCTATGTCATAGTTTTATGAAATACATCATTTTTGTCATATCCTTGTGATTGGCCTACATAAGTTTTCTTTCCCAAGTCCCTTCAACCCTGCACAATGTTGTCCTTTCTTCCTCCTCAAAAATATCACTCCCTTTTATTGCCCTGAGGTTTTAGACTGCCTCAAGATATTTTTTTGCTCATCTGCCCTGCAGTGGTATTTGGCACCACAATGGAAATATTCTCATTCTAATTCAATGCTACCATTTACTCATGGCTATGGCCTTGGAGTGGCTCATGGAGACTGAAGTGCCTCCAAATGCAGTAAGTTTTTACAGGCAGCAGCCTAGGCATTTTAACAGATGTGTTTGAGGTCCTTATTGAAGGGCCTAATATAGCTGATTGTAGAGTTTTGTTAATCCTGTAGTTTGAATAATATGCTTATTTATATTTAGCCATTCCTCATATGTGTGTGATGCAAGGTGCTAGAGTCTAGTGCCCTTCATAGTTGTCTTCTCTTACTGATCATCTTTGATATCTGGAGTGACCTTGTTATGGTCCACTAGATTGGTTTCCTCAAGCTCTCAAAGCTTAGCAGTGTCAATGTCCAGTGCTGACAAAGGTAAGGAAATGTGTTCACGTGCTAAGTAGGGAATGAGTTGAAATGCCACTACATATGTAATTGTTGAATGCAATTGAATATATTAACTTTGAATACAATAAGAAAAAAACACAGTTACATGCAAAAACAGGATTGAAAACTTTACTTGAATGCCTCTGTTAAGATTGCACAGAAGACCTCCACAACATTGTCTAATCTTTCAAATAAGAATAAAGTCAAGTATTATAATTTTAGGAGTAAGACTTGTTTCTTCTCACTCAGCTATTTGCCCATACACAAAGTCTTACATTACATTTGACAATCTTCAAAAACATTGCAACAATTTATTGTTGAAAAAGCTGAGATCCATTACTTTGGCTACTACTCTTATCTACATTGGATGCTTGTGCCCAAGAGCTTGGAAATATTGAGCTAAACATTAAATTATTCATTGATATGTTGGGTTATAGTTCTGAGATATAGAATAAATAAATTGTAGATCGAGGTTATTCCTTGCATGTCAGAAAATGTCTTCAATTTTTGAAGCCATGTGTTTAAACATTTAAGCTTAAGCTTTTAAGCTTTACCTAAGGTATGTGCTACATGTTATTGCTTATTAGGAATAGGAATATATCAATTAACTTATCTTTCAGTAAAGCTTTACCTAAGGTATGTGCTACATGTTATTGCTTATTAGGAATAGGAATATATCAATTAACTTATCTTTCAGTAAGTATATTCATCATTCAACAAGAAGGACTAGTAAAACGTACCAGGATCTGACAAGGATCATGGCATTTTGCAGTCCTTACCAGAGCTGCCAATCATGTCTACTTCGTCATAGATTCAGAATAGAATGTAAATTCACAACCGCTGCATTGCTATATGCACACTGTACATGCATTCTTTAATAAATTACCTAACAAAAGATGAATTTTGAAATCAATTTGACTCATTTACATTAGCAGCAGAGTATGACACTTCCTTAGCACTAAAAATCTTTAATGATATTAATGAAAGTGCCATGCCAACACCAAAATAAACATGGTTGAGTACTCATTTTCAACACAATTTTTGAATTTGAACCAAAAGTCATTATCTAGTTCAATATTACCTGCACAGCCCATCTCAAGACTGACCAGGTGATATAAGCTTCTCAGACTATTAGTACGTCCAATTACCTCTTCTGCAATTACTATTTTTAATGATGTACCTCCAACAAACAACCACTAACTTGAATCTACAAATGCCTTCAACAAATCATATAACAAAGACTCAATCCACTTCATAAATCCAACACCCTTCCATCCACCAATGTCTTTTGCAGTATCATCCCTTTGAATAAACACACCAAGTGCTTAATGCTTATTTCTCAACATTTTCAAATTCAGACCAAAAAGTCATTGTTCAATCTGTCCGATTCTCAACATTATTTGCACAGCCCAACTCAAGGCTGACAAAGTGACATAATCTTCTCAAATTATTCAGTACGTCTATTACCTCTTCTATCTATATTCTAGCTCAAGGCTAACTAGGTGACATAAACTTCTCAGACTATTCAGTATGTCCATCATCTTTTCTAACTCAAGACTGAATATATAGCATGAACTTCTCAGACTATTAAGTATGTCCATTACCTTTTCTGCAATTGCTATTTTTATAAATAAAGTTAAAAAATACTCTTTAGTATACTAGTAATCTAATTCAATTGACATCAAATCACCATTAATCTCATGACTTCTATAAAAATCTTTTGCAACTATACAATACACTGGTATAATGTGCAAACATATCTCAATTGACATGAGGCAACCACTATTAAAACACATCTCAACACTTCATTTGTAACTCACACCTTTCATGAACACAAATCAGAACCAATCCTTTGCACCAGCCAACTCCTCATCTTCAATTGATAGAAATACAAAGATGGAGCTAAAGTCCATGACAGAAAAGTATTGTGCCATGATAAAAAGTAACAAAAGATGTATGTGACAATCTTATTTATTGCTTCTTTTCGATATGACCTTGATTGATTGTTTATATAGCCTTTTAATGCGTGCAGAAAAAGCTGTTGATAATGCAGGCAAGCACCATTATCAATATTAAATTTTCCACTGACATACTGACATTATAGCCTTACTTATCAGATGCAGCCATCAATGAAGTAAAAATCAAGAATGAACAGTTGACGACTCTGGTACAAAAAATAGGTAAGTAACCATCACATTTAAACTAAATGATGATAGCTAATGCTGATTGCACTAGAGTCCTACTGCGAAGAATTGATAAATGACAACAAATATCTAATGGACACATACTTTTCAAAAAGTGATGATTGAGACAACAGATGACAGTAATACAATGCTGTACCAGCAGTCAGGGACACAACATGCACCAGAAGTCAAAATAAACATTTAATCATAAGGCTAAAAACTGTAAGCCTCCTGGTAGCAGTCATAACAAATTATATCTCCAAAAACACCTCAATAAATATACAGACAGTACAGAACAAAGGGCAGGGACCAGCCCAAGCTATCCACTCAACAATAGTCCAACCACTGTAATGGGGAGGGGAAGCATGGGAGCTGGCAGAAGTGACGAAATGGGATCAATTTGTGATAATCTAGATCAAGATCAGATCTGACAATGCCGATTTGACATAACTGAAAAAGGAAAGGAAAAGAAGCATGGAATGCAGAAAAGCGCTAAAAGGAAAAAGAAGGATCTATGAATGGGATTATGCTAAATAGAGCTGAAGCAAATGGGGAAGTGGCAATCAGAAATATCCGGAAAAAGAAGGATCTATGAATGGGATTATGCTAAATAGAGCTGAAGCAAATGGGGAAGTGGCAATCAGAAATATCCGGAGGAATGGTGGAACTGGTGGCACCAAAACATGCCTTCCAAAAGAGAAATTGGACTATCAAATATGTTCTGGAGGCTGGGGGAGTTGGCAATAAAGAGTCATGTGTAAATAGTGGTCTGTGCACCAGAAAAACAGTATAAATAGCCCAAGTTTAGTAGAAAATAGACAGGCAATTGATAGGCAAAATAGTGGTCTGTGCACCAGAAAAACAGTATAAATAGCCCAAGTTTAGTAGAAAATAGACAGGCAATTGATAGGCAAAGCTCGGTTGTTCCCAAGAAGTGAATCACTTAGGCTGGAGTTTGTTGAGAACTGTAAGGGCGACCTCTAAAGGCTGTGGCTCGGTTGTTCCCAAGAAGTGAATCACTTAGGCTGGAGTTTGTTGAGAACTGTAAGGGCGACCTCTAAAGGCTGTGGCTCAGTCATACAGCTAGCAGAGGGAGATCCAAAGTGTATTAGAGTATGTACTGACAATATCATAATAACTACTCACCTGGCAGAGGGAGATCCAAAGAGAACAAGTCTGGGGATTCTCTATGCCAGGTTGGACACTTCTGGGGCTTCTGAAGCATGGGAAACAACTGTACAGTACAACAAAACCTTAAAAACTCAAAAATTGACTAACCAAACAACTATGCAAACAAGGCAGGAAAACTCCGGACTTTAGAAGTCAGAAAGGCAAACTCTGGCTTATATAAGCGGTCTAGAAGCGGTGCTGAAGGGCTAAAGAACCAGAGCATCTCAAGGGCTGAGAGTAGTACTAACAGATAGTGTTGAAAGAATAGAAACAGTAAAATGAAATAATGTCAGAAGCAATAAGAGAATGAATGAAGGGAGAGTGAAGAAATAAGGAGTGAGAAAAGGAAGAAATGAGGAGTCCCCTGACAAGAACCCTCTGCTTTCAGGAAAGGGAGAGTGAAGAAATAAGGAGTGAGAAAAGGAAGAAATGAGGAGTCCCCTGACAAGAACCCTCTGCTTTCAGGAAGATTATTAAAAGCCTTTAACATTATAATATATCAATTTCACCCTCAAGTCAGTGTGCGTTGCAAGTAACATTCTACACCATCAAGCCCCAGAACTATTAGTACTACTTGCAACCAAGTACTACAATGTACTACTATACTGACATACATAAAAACTATCATGTTTGTTCTATGCATATACAATTACCTGGTATATCCATATATAGTACTACTATACTGACATACATAAAAACTATCATGTTTGTTCTATGCATATACAATTACCTGGTATATCCATATATAGTCTGAACTGTACATAAAAAATAAAATTTCATCCACACCTGTGTATAAATAAAGCAAAAAAAAACATATTTATAGTGCAGGCTGTACCACCAAACCAAACACTACTTCAAAAAAAAAATATATATAAATAGAGCAAAAAAAAAGAAAAAAAAACATACCTATGGTGCAGGCTACACCACCAAACCAAACGCTACTCCAAAAAAAAAGACAATGACAAGGTCTAACATGCCTATACAAACTAATTATGACAGAAGTCACTCTTTCCATAATATGGACTCTGACACAAAAGAGTGCTATGGCATTCCCAAATCTTGATATGATAGTGTTGATTTGTACATCTCAAATGACTGAATTAGCATAGCAGACCAGAATACAATGACAATTATCCTTATGACAAAAATTATCTACAGTTGCTTACAGAAACACGCTATGTATATGTATGTTTTACCAAGAAATGATCAAGTATTCTGATCCATATGATGAAGGACTGGACAATCTATATGGCCCATTGGTCCATCTGTTTATTTGCAATCTTCATGTGATGTGAACATGACTCTGAGTGTGAGCATGAGAGTGAGGCTTGACTTAACTTTGATAGATGTGTCAAGTTTTGCTTTGGCTTTAGCTTTGACAACAGAAACAAAGAAACAGGCACAGACACAGGCATCTTTCTCCACTCCTTTCGAGTCTTCTTCTCAGCATTTATCTTGCTTATTGTACCAGAAACAGAGACAAAGACAGAGGCATCTACAGCTGGAGCCAGAAAAGCACCTAGAGACACACATACAAGTGCGTCAGCCAATGGCAAGGCCACAGACAGCAGCATGAGCAAGCGAATCAAGTTAGTTACCATTTATACAAAGTATGTTAGCACATGCATGGGCTATGGTCAAGTCTGTCAAAGTTTGATGTTGTCATGTGCTGTCAAATGAATAAAATCATTGCCTGAAGTTTTTCAGTGGAAAATGGGTTTGAGCTCAGTATGAACAAGGATGAGAATACAGCACATCACTGTGTACTTAAACTTGAGGTTCTCGTGCTTACATGTGTACAATTATAGCTGCTGAGAATAAAGTTAACAAGAATCTTGGTGTTGTCTGGAAGTCTTGAGTATAGATGATGAAAGACAATATTGTCATGACCCCTCCCCTCCGGGCCCACCCCGGGACACCCCCGGAACACCCTCTGGGACCCTCCCTCTGACCCCACAAGACATGCCCCGCCATCACGACCGCCGACACCGCCATCACGCGCATCAGAGACCGCCATCAGCTGCCACCAGCCCTGATCAACGATCAGATCACACGAATCGTTCCCGGCCATCACGCATCACGCATCACAACTCCCTCCACGCCAATTGATCGCACACCCCACACGCGCGATCCCGGTATACAGCCCCTGCCGCTACTCAATGACCCCCAGAACCCATCCCAGACACCCCGGAGCCCCGAGACCCGGTCCCATAGTACTTATAGCACAGTTCCCTGTTGTATTCGCTAGTCTTGATATTACATACACTGTTACTTGCATTACTTGGATTGTTGCGTGCCCTCTATTTGACTGGTACGCATTGACTGGCACGCTTGACTGGCACGCTTGGATATTCGTGTGCTCTAAGACTGGTACGCACTTTGTGACTTTAACTTACTAACTTGGTCTCGTCTTAGAACCTCCGGTTCACGACTTGACCCCCGCCTGAACTTCCCAGTTACCCACCTCAAAGCCCCCGGACTAAGTCCCCTCTCCCAGGATTTCCCTGTCCACGTCTTGAACCCTGGAGTCCTAGCCCTGGAGTTCCAGTGATGACGCCCAAAGTTTGGTCAATAACAAATGTAACTATAGTGTTACCGTACCAAGAGTTTGTGTTGGGCGCGCTATAAGTGATGTGAGGAGTCCCGGGCAGGTCCCAGAGAATGCGCCTGTGAAAATGGGTAAAAGTCGGTAAGGGAGTCGGCAAGTGTAAAGCGCTAAGGTAAAGCGCCTATGAAAGAGCGGTAAGCGAACACGGCAATGTGAGCGGCAAGAGCACGGTATGCTTAGCGAGGTCTAAGCATCGATGATGCCTGCCGTAATTGCAAGGCGCGAGTGTGTCGAATGTTGGCGAGCGTCTGTAACTGCCGATGAGTTTGACGTTGCCGACCGTAGCATAAATGAGCTCTTGAGCGTAAGGGAGACTAAAGAAAGGGGAGTAGTGAACTCTGGTCTATTGTTCTCTGATGATGTATGTACAAATCGGTAAGTACTTTTATACTACAATGAGTTCGCCGTCGCCAGTGGCTAATGACGCCAGAGTGCGGTAAACTAGAAAATTTCAAAGGGGTAGCTCCAACGGTTTCAGATCCCTACCGTCCATTCAAGAGCCTTAGCGACGCCAGGCAACAGATCGCGAAGCTAAACCATCACTCCATCACCCTTCTGTCTGTCAGAGTACCTAAGCGACATCAGGCGCCAAATCGAGACGCTAAGCGGTGTCAGACGCCAAGGTCAAACGCCAAGCTGTCCGTCAGTTTTTGATAGATCATCAGGCTTCTCCCTAAGCGCTGTCGTCAGTGACTGATGCCATCTGTCAGTTGTCATTCTGTCTGCCGATCAGCGCTATCACTGATTGGATCTGCTTCTTGCCGTGTCCGGCCGTCGGGAATGGCTTAAAATAGGTAGAACACGTGCGCTAAGTTCAGAACGAGTGCGGCAAGATTTCCGGAGCCGGTGCCAAGCCTGCCGTTGATGCGCTGCTCCTGTATGGGGTCCTATCACCAGACACCCAAGTATCCGTGGGTCAAGTCCGCATTGTAAGGGCGATTGCTTTCCCAGAAAGCCCCCGACTCAGCAGAACCTGACATAATATCAAGACTCCCTCCTTACACCGTTCTTGATGGCTATGTATACTCACACCTACTACCCCACGGGCTACCAGACCGACCCCTACGGGCGTCCGGTACCCAAGCATTACTCCGCGCAGACCCCCCGCCCCGTCTATCCACCCCTCCCGTACAAACCTCCATACCTCCACCGTCACTGGGCCCCCGACCCATCCCTCTATGATCTGGGGCCCTCAGCCAGCTGGGCCCCTCTGCCCAATATCTCCACCGCCACTGGGCCCCCGACCCATCCCTCTATGATCTGGGGCCCTCAGCCAGCTGGGCCCCTCTGCCCAACTTAGCCATGGCACAACCCGTAGAGGTCCCCTCGTACCAGAGCATCTCCGGGGGCCTGCCGGAGACCCCACCAGTACCCAGTGGACCTCGCCCGATCTCCCCCAGCGAGGGCCCCTTTGCACCCACCCCCTACTACGGCTACCAGCGCCCCGTTCCCCAACTCCAAGAACCCCGAGGACCCCCCTACCTCGACTACCCCCCTTGTCACTACCCAGCCGCCGCTCCACCCGCTCGAACCCCTCCCTCGCCAATGGGACGACGACGCCTCGAGGAGTATGAACGGCATACCCGGCCGCCGCTCCACCCGCTCGAACCCCTCCCTCGCCAATGGGACGACGACGCCTCGAGGAGTATGAACGGCAACAGGACGAGCCGCTCCACCCGCTCGAACCCCTCCCTCGCCAATGGGACGACGACGCCTCGAGGAGTATGAACGGCAACAGGACGAAGTACTCCGCTCACTCAGGATTATGCCGGAGGACTTCGCTCAACGGACAAGGGCGCTGCTCACGGAATTCAGGCACGACGACTTCGAAGGCACTCCGGAGGAATGTGCTCATTGCTTGGTCGAATTCGGGGATCGCCTCACGCGAGGAGAACTCCCGGAGCAAACTATGGTAAAGTATAGGCGCAATACGATCCTCCAAGAAGAATTGCAGCAGCTGCTCAACGAAGTCCACGCGTCCCCCTCCCCTCGACCCCTCAACGACCCCGCGGACCCAGGTCGCTCAATTCACATTCGACGGGAACCCCCGGAGCTGGCCCTAGCGGCCCCAACAGCCCCCACGGACCCCACTCCAGAACAACGACAACGAGAAGAGCGACAAAACGCCTCAGCCATATTGCAGTCCCTCAACCTGACTGGAGGCCTCTTCGATCAACCCGCTGCCCGCACGGTAGGCTTGTCAACTCACTGCAGGGCTAACTCCGTTCCTAGTACCTTCGAGACCTGGGGACAGCCCCAAAGACTCCTGGAACCCCTCCTGCGAACAGACAACACCCGACCCCTGGCCCCGGCAAACCCCGGTAGACCCCGCACGGACACCCCTAGCACGGACGACACGCTGTGCTACATCAATGAGCTCATGCGTGGCAACAACGAACCACACCCCGCGCCCGCACCCGTCCTGGTACCACCCCCTACGTCAGCCCCGGTCCCTCCGGAACGCAACTTCCGCCGCGATCCACCACCCCACTTCGACCTACGAAACCCCCCGCGACCCCCGATGCAAGCACGACCCTTCTGGGTTGAACGTCCCCCGCACAACCCGACATCCGACCCAGCACCTGACCCCCCTCCGCCCGACCCGACACCGCCGAACCCTCCCCGACCGCCTCCGCCACCCCCAGCCGAACCTCGAGGACGACCCCCAGGCCCCCACCTCCGCCACCCCCTGCGTGGAGACCCGGGCCTCCCCCGGCAGGAACGAACCCCCCTGGGATAACGGACCCCCAGGTGAGCCACCCGGAGGAGGCCCTCCAGATGGGTGGGGTCCCGCCCTTGGTGCTTTTCCTCCTCAAGGAGTGGACCCCCAGGTGAGCCACCCGGAGGAGGCCCTCCAGGCGGGTGGGGTCCCGCCCTTGGTGCTTTTCCTCCTCAAGGAGGGGGGGGTAATCACTACTACTACTATTACAATGCTGGCCCCCCTCTCCGCAACGCTGCCAGACCGGACGACGCTCACGACGCCCTCGCCCGCAAAGGACGACTGGATATTCAAAAGCCCAATGCTTTCATGGGCCGGGACCCCTGAAAATGGCGTACCTTCCTCACTCAGTGTCTCAATACATTTCAGGCGAAGCCGCTCACGTTTCAGGTTGACAGCTCCCGGGTGGCCTTTGCCGCATCGTACCTCCAGGGGATCGCCTTCGATCACTACACGGCCCTCATCCAGTTTGACCCCAACAACCCGGCACTCACTCGCTGGCACTCCAGGGGATCGCCTTCGATCACTACACGGCCCTCATCCAGTTTGACCCCAACAACCCGGCACTCACTCGCTGGCAAGCCTTCGTCGACGAGTTTTCCAGAAAGTTCGGGATCTACAACACCGTGGCCGAGGCCGAGGACAACCTCTTCAACCTCCGGATGCGCTCCGAAGAACGTTTCACCACCTTTATCATACGTTTTGAGAAGGAAGCTTATGAAACAGGTTGGAACTACAGCGCCCTCCGGTACCCCCTCCGCCACGCCCTGCCACAGCGCATCAAGGACGTCCTCCGACTCGCCCCGAAACAACCCTCCTATGACAGATACAAGGCCCTCATCATGCAGATCGACCAACGCTACTGGGAAGACCGCAGCGAGTATTCAAATTCCTGACCCCCCTGGAACCCTAGGGGAGGACCCCTTGGCCCTCCGGCGAAGCCCCCAACCCCCAAGGTTGAAACCCCGGTCCCCCCGCGTTCCCTGGTGGCCGACCCCCGGTGAGTCGCAGCCCGCCCAATGCTAACCCTGGCAGCGGCGTCTGCCCCCAGGCCCAGCTTAACGCCGCCATGGCCGCCCACGACCCGGGCGACGCGCCAAGCCCTGAGGAACCCCCGGAAGACTCCAAAGACTTCGACTTTGACAACAAACAGGACGAGGAGGCCCTCCAGGCCAACCGGCTTCAAAAGAAGGGGCGACCCTGGATCAAAGTCCTGACGGATGTGCAGGAACAACGGAGAAGGGAAGGTGTCTGCATACTCTGTGGTGAGAAAGACCATTTCATCTCCGAGTGCCCCAAACGACAGGTCATGGGACGTGCCACCTGGACCTTCGAAGGGGAGGACGCCACCTACGAGTATTCGGAAAACGACCCAGCAATTTAGACCTGGAAGACGCCCTAAATCGCGGAATCGACCCCGACGTCTTCTCCGCCCCGGTCTCACATCTTTGCTCTACGACACTCGTACAGGACACTCTCACAGCTTACTTACCCTTCCACTCCTCGCACTCCCTCCTCCTCAAAACCCGCCTCACCCCCTCCGGAACCCCCCTCAACACCCTCGTTGACAGTGGCGCCACCGACACTCCCTCCTCCTCAAAACCCGCCTCACCCCCTCCGGAACCCCCCTCAACACCCTCGTTGACAGTGGCGCCACCGACAACTTCATCGACGAAGCATGGTCTACCTTCGCCCTGGAACCCGCTCAGCGACTCCTGGTCCCGGTACGGCTCTGCCTCTTCGACGGAGACGCCTCTACGGCAGGGGATATCACTCACTTCATGTGTATGCCCATTACTTTCGCCAACGGACAGACTCAGACGGAGACGCCTCTACGGCGGGGGACATCACTCACTTCGTGCGTATGCCCGTTACTTTCGCCAACGGACAGACTCACACCCTCCAGATGTTGATAACCAAACTCCACCCTTCCGCACCCCTGGTCCTAGGGCTCCCGTGGCTCCGAGACACCAACCCCCGCATCGATTGGTGACATCTTACCCTTCGTCTGACCCGGGACCCGACGCCCGACGACCAGCAACTCCCCTTCGACATCCCCCACTCTCCGAACCCTACTCCGAAGGACGGGCCCCCGCCACCCCCCAGACTCCAGTCCCGTTCGTCCCGATCCTTCATCATCAATGCCAGGCTGGACGGCGCTCCAGGACTGATATCGGCCCTCATCGACAGCAGAGCCACCGGAGTTTTCATCAGCGACGCCCTCGACCTCCCCCACGACTCCCTCGACCAGCCCCTCCACCTGCAACGCCTTGACGGCACCCCCTCCTCTTCCAGCCCCATCCAGAGGTCTCACTCGGGACGCGTAACCCTGAACAACGACTACGAGTTCACCTCCGACTTCCTGGTCACGCGACTTCACGAATCGACCCCGATGGTGCTGGGACTACCCTGGCTGCGCGACACGAACCCCGACATCGATTGGAGGATGCTCACCATGACCTTCCCGGGATCCGAAGACCAACCCCCGACCGCCATGCACCTCCGGGCCCTAGGAAGTGACCCGACGCCCGACGCCCCCGGGACGACTGCCACGCCCCCCACGCATGCACCACCCACGCCCATCCGAGACTGCAAGGCCCCCGATCAACCCCCAAACATTCCTCGGAACAAGTACAAGGGGCCGAACTACCCCTGCCGGTCTCAGACACGCGTCACACCCGCTCCAGCCGATGATTCCGCGACCCCGATCAACCCGAGCGCACTCAACATTAGGATCATTGCGGCCGCCCCCTTCGCCCGCCTCATGAGGAATGGAACTCCCACGTTTTAGCTGCACACCTCGCCTTCTCTCCCGGAAGAACATCTACAAGGGGACGCTATTCCCCCGGAGAAGAAAACCAAGGAGCAAATCCTCCGAGAAGTAGTTTTCCCGGAGTATCACGAGTTCGCTGACGTATTCTCCGAAGGAGACGCCAAGGAAATTCCCCCTCACCGCCCCTATGATCACACCATTGACCTCGAGGAAGGAGCCAACCCCCCTTTCGGCAAGGTATACAACATGTCGGAGGTCGAACTCCGGGCCCTCAAGGAGACCTCGAGGAAGGAGCCAACCCCCCTTTCGGCAAGGTATACAACATGTCGGAGGTCGAACTCCGGGCCCTCAAGGACTACCTCAACGAAATGCTCAGTAAGGGATTCATCCGACCCTCCGCCTCCACCGCCGGAGCCCCGGTTCTATTCGCCAAGAAGAAGGACAGCTCGCTCCGACTCTGCGTTGACTATTGAGGACTCAATAAGATCACCAAGAAGAACTGCTACCTGCTCCCGCTCATCGGCAATCTGGTTGATCGACTCTGCAGTGCCAAGGTTTACACGAAGATCGACCTCCACTCCGGCTACAACAACATCCACATCGTCCCAGGACACGAGTGGAAAACCGCGTTCCGCACGCGGTATGGTCTGTTTAAGTACCTTGTGATGCCTTTCGGAATGACTAACTCCCCCGCCACGTTCCAATACTTCATGAACGACATTTTCCACAACATGAGCGACGTCTTCGTGATGGTCTACCTGAACGACATCCTCATTTATTCCGACTCACCGGAGGACCACCAGAAACATGTCCGGCAAGTCCTTGAACGCCTCCGGGAGCACAACCTCCACGCCAAGCCTGAGAAGTGTTCATTCCATACAGAAGAGGTTGAGTACCTTGCCGTCATCGTATCCCCAAATGGTGTTTGCATGGACCCCCACAAGGTCGAGGCCATCGTCAACTGGCCACGGCCCCAGAATGTCAAGGAAGTACAATCTTTCTTGGGTTTTGCTAACTTCTACCAGAGGTTCATAGATAACTACTCCGGTATCACGAAACCCCTCAACCAGCTCACGCGCAAGGACGTCGCCTGGAACTGGGACAGTAAGTGCCAGAGTGTCTTTAACCTGCTCAAGGAGGCTTTCACGACCGCCCCCGTACTCCGGCACTACGACCCGACCCTCCCGATTATCCTGGAATGCGACGCCTCCGACTACGCCATCGCTGGGATTCTCTCGCAGATGGAACCTGACAGAGGGGAGCCCCGGCCAGTTGCCTTCTACACCCGGTCCATGATCGATGCCGAGCTCAACTACAACATCTACGACAAGGAGCTCCTCGCCATCGTCGAAGCCTTCAAGCAATGGCGAGCCTACCTCGAGGGAGCCCGGCACCGGATTCAGGTCTACTCGGATCACAACAACCTGCAGTACTTCACCACGACCAAGCAGCTTAGTCGACAGCAGGCCCGATGGTCCGAGGTCCTCTCGGAATATGACTTCACGATCCAGTACCGCCCGGAACGACTCGGAGCTAAACCCGATGCCCTCACCCATCGTCTGGACATCTATCCCAAGAAGTCATTTGAGGCGGAATGCAATGCGTTCAATCATCGCGTGGTGATCCCTCCTGAACATTTGAATGCCGTACTGATCTTAAACAACGAAGGGACCCTGAGCCAGATCCGCCGCACCCCCCGAGACAAGTACTTCACCGACCACGACTCCCGCAACCCTCCCGACAGAACCGACCGGGACCCCGCCTTCTCCCTGTCCCCCAACAAAAAACTCCTCCTCCGGGATGGCCGCATCTACGTCCCGAATCACGCCCGACTCCGCTACAACGTCCTCCGTCAACACCACGACCACAAGCTCCGGGGACACCCTGGAATACGTAAGACTCTCCAGCTAATCTCTCGGACTTACTTTTGGCCAGGGTTGAAAAAGGACATGACCCGCTACATTCGATCATGTGAACCCTGCCTCCGGGCCAAGGTCCCCCGACACTGACCATATGGACTCCTGAAACCCCTGCCAGTCGGACGACGCCCCTGGTCCTCCATATCCCTGGACCACATCGTCGAACTCCCAGAATCTGAAGGGTTCGATGCCATTCTCGTCGTTGTGTGCAGGCTAACCAAACAGGGCATTTTCCTACCCTGCCACACCACGGACACCGCCCCGGACTTCGCCCGGCTGTTCCTCAAGCACGTCTTCGCCAAACATGGACTCCCGGACGACATCGTCTCCGACCGTGGCCCCCTCTTTGTGTCCAAGTTTTGGACTTCCCTGTGTAAGGCACTTGAAGTAAAGACTAACCTCTCTACCGCCTACCACCCCGAAACCGACGGCCAAACCGAAAGGGTCAACCAGTCTCTCGAGCAGTACCTCTGACTGTACGTCAACTACTTGCAGGACAACTGGCGCGCCGAGCTCCCCCTGGCCGAATTCACTTACAACAACACGCTGCACTCTGCCACCGGAGTATCGCCCTTTTTCGCCAACAAGGGATACCACCCTCAACTGACACTCTCGCTCCAGGACATCCCGTCGCACGCCGCCCACGAGGTCGCCCGGGATCTCCAGTCCCTTCACGAGTTTCTTCGAGAAGAGATCGACACCACGAACCAGGCCTATGCGAAACACGCTGACTGGAAACGGGAAGACACCCCCGACTGAACCCCCGGGACAAAGGTATGGCTAGATTGACACCACCTCCGCACCCGCTGGCCCTCCCCAAAACTCGATCACAAGCGCCTCGGCCCGTTCAAAATATTGAAGAAGGTCTCATCCCACGCCTACAAGATTGAGCTTCCCCCGGGGCTAAAAGGTCTGCACCCGGTATTCCATGCCCGCCTACTGGAACAGCACCCCCCGGATCCCTTCCCCAAACGACGCCCCGAGCCCCCTCCCCCGGTCAAGGTCGAGGACGAGTACCACTACGAGGTTGAAGACATCCTCGACTCCCGGAACGCCCCGAGCCCCCTCCCCCGGTCGAGGTCGAGGACGAGTACCACTACGAGGTTGAAGACATCCTCGACTCCCGGAACATTCGTGGACGACCCCACTTCCTCGTACGATGGAAGGGATACGGCCTGGAAGACGACACCTGGGAACCGTGTTGAAACCTCGAAGGCGCCCTCGACAAACTCCGGGACTTTCAACAACGGCACCCGGGAGACGACCCTCCCAGGCGCGGGACTCACAGACGGCAGTAGTGGGCATAACCCCCGCCTCTGGGCTCAGTAGGGATTCAACTCCCATGTATACTTTCTACTTTCCCTTTCTAGATCTTACTCCTTTTTTAGTACCTTTTCGTAGTAGTGTCCCGGAGTCTGGGCAAGACGTTCTTCTGGTTTCGTTCGGTTTCTTCACCCTCTTACTCATACTTCTCACTGATTCGGGACAACCAAGTATATACATTTTTTTTAGAACTACACTATACTACAGCTACGGACCACGAATTAGGCAACAGCAAGAAAAGGGGGCCCCTAGAGCTGGGGCCCCAAACTACCCCCACCCTCCCCTCCCCTCGGCCAGCCCCGGAACTCTTCCTCCACCCCCTCCAGATCGTGTCCCCGCCACACCTCCTCGGCCAGTTGGTCCCAGGACGGGAGCGGCTCCCCCTCGTCCAGAACTCGCTCAAACCACGATCCCGGGGCCGGGACGTTCCTCTGGCGGTGCACGGTCACCAGCCTCCCCAACAGGTCCAGACCCCGCTCCACCCCTGGGTTCCCCGCTTCCGACTGGAGTCCCTCTTGCAGGGAGGTGAGCGCCGCGGCCACTCTGTCCAGGAGCTGACGATGCTCCTGAGCCCAGCCTGGGGATGTCAGTACCGACCCGACCACGAGAAAAGGAGCACTCACTGAGAGAGGCCATACGCCCGATTACCACATCCCGGCGCAGAACCTCGACCAATCCTGGGGGTTCTCGCCCAGGGAGCCCAACCCCCTGCTTTAGCCTGGCCCCCATGGCATCCAGCCGGGCCTCGGCCTCCCCCCGTGCCACCCTCGCCTCCCCCAACTCCCGGAGGGCCGCCTCGCGCCCATGGCGTCCAGCCGGGCCTCGGCCTCCCCCCGTGCCACCCTCGCCTCCCCCAACTCCCGGAGGGCCGCCTCGCGATCCTCCTCCAACCTCCGCCAGAGCGCCACCTCCTCCCTCGCCCCCTCCTCGCACTCCTCCCTCTCCCGGTCCGCCTGCTCCAACCGCGCCTGCAGTTCCCTCACCTCGACGCTCAAGGGTCGCCCGGACAGCGGGGAGAATACCGCCGGGAAAACGCATGCTGGGGAGGCCAGGGACGGGGTCTGCACGGGCAGGTGCGCCCTCTTGGAGGGGCCTGGGGAGGGACTGGGCGACGCCCGCCGCTTCCCCTTGTCCAGGCGCCCCCCCTGCCCCTGGGTGCTGGACCGAGGAGCCCGGCGTGTGATCAGCACCACGGGCCGGCCCCGGCCCCCCACCCAGACAACCCCCCGACCCCCTGACCCCCCGCTGGGCGCCTCCGCAGGCGCTGTGGGCACCCCCCCTACCGGCTCCACCACCTCCCCCACCGGCTCCGCCACCCAATCCCGCTTCTCTACCCCCATCCTCCGGGTAACCTCCCCCAGCGGCCATCCCTGTTCCCGGGCGACACAATGCGCCCTCCACAGCGCCGACACGGAACAATGTTCGTGGTTGAGGTAGCAAGCCTCACACACGGCCGTGTCCCAGCGGGATGAGGGGCCCGGAACTTCAAACGCGCAAAGCACGCCTCGACGAGCGCAGTGCAAGCACTACACCGGAGTCAGCAAGAGGGATCAGAGGTAGGAAAAAACGCGCAAAGCACGCCTCGACGAGCGCAGTGCAAGCACTACACCGGAGTCAGCAAGAGGGATCAGAGGTAGGAAAATGACTCACCAGTCCGTTGTTCACGCACCAGGCGTGGGTAGGCAGACCCTGGAGCCTCTCCAGGGCCTCCACAAACAGATCCTGTGTTGCGTCCGCCCACGCAACACGTTGACTCTCCGGGACCTCCGACACGGTCCCTATCTCCATCCCAGAACGACGAAAGCGGGGGGTGGGCAATCTAGGACAGGAAGGGGGCTGCGAACGGGGAGGACGGACAGTCATGCGCACGAAGGTCGGCGCAGGATGACTGGAACCCGCCCCGGGAACAGATTCCGGGAGCCGGCTGGGACCTGCCTCCGGGGCAGTAGTGTTGTGTTGTTCTGAAAAAGGAAGGTCAGTAGCGACAAGCGAGCGGCGTGGGAACCACTCATGTTGCTGCACGAGCGCCGCCATGCGCTCCCGGTCTTGGCGGGCTCGGTACCGCGTGTCCTGGGCTTCCCAGGCCATGAGGGGCGCGACCTCGTTGGTTTGCGGGGGCGTCAGGGAATGCGTTGGCGTACGCGACATGGTTGAACTTGACGGTAAAATTTTTTTCGATACGTGGCAAGTCAGGTGCCGAATCCCACGGTTGGACCCCGGTCCAGACCACCGGCTACGTGCACCTCGGAGGGTCTCGGCGCTGAGGGGGGGGTGATGTCACGACCCCTCCCCTCCGGGCCCACCCCGGAACACCCCCGGAACACCCTCTGGGACCCTCCCTCCGACCCCACAAGACACGCCCCGCCATCACGACCGCCAACACCGCCATCATGCGCATCAGGGACCGCCATCAGCTGCCACCAGCCCCGATCAACAATCGGATCACGCGAATCGTTCCTGGCCATCACGCATCACGCATCACAACTCCCTCCGTGCCAATTGATTGCGCGCCCCACACGCGCGATCCCAGTATACAGCCCCTGCCGCTACTCAATGACCCCCGGAACCCATCCCAGACACCCCGGAGCCCCGAGACCTGGATCCCAGTATACAGCCCCTGCCGCTACTCAATGACCCCCGGAACCCATCCCAGACACCCCGGAGCCCCGAGACCTGGTCCCGTAGTACTTATAGCACAGTTCCCTGTTGTATTCGCTAGTCTTGATATTACATACACTGTTACTTGCATTACTTGGATTGTTGCGTGCCCTCTATTTGACTGGTACGCATTGACTGGCACGCTTGGATATTCGCATGCTCTAAGACTGGTACGCACTTCGCGACTTTAACTTACTAACTTGGTCGCTTGACTGGCACGCTTGGATATTCGCATGCTCTAAGACTGGTACGCACTTCGCGACTTTAACTTACTAACTTGGTCTCGTCTTAGAACCTCCGGTTCACGACTCGACCCCCACCCGAACTCCCCAGTTACCCACCACCCAAAACCCCCGGACTAAGTCCCCTCTCCTGGGATTTCCCTGTCCACGTCTTGAACCCCGGAGTCCTAGCCCCGGAGTTCCAGACACCCGAGTATCCGTGGGTCAAGTCCGCATTGTAAGGGCGATTGCTTTCCCAGAAAGCCCCTGACTCAGCGGAACCTGACAAATATGACCATGGGATTGTGATGCAATGATATGATATATAGTTATAGATCATGCATATAAATTTAAAGTTGAAAGTTCTAAATTCAATATGATTGTGATGCAATGATATGATATATAGTTATAGATCATGCATATAAATTTAAAGTTGAAAGTTCTAAATTCAATATTCACTCTATATACCATACTCTTGTAGTAAGCCCCTGCTGTAGTTCAATGAAATATATTTATAAATTGATATTGTGCACTAGCAGTGGGTTCAACTCCTCCACAGTGCATCATGATATATGGTTATCCTCTTAACCATTCTTGTTCTCAAACCATTACATAAGTATTTGTCCCCATGAATAATTATATAATGATTTTATTATTATTATTGTATAGAATGAGCTACGATTCGTGCCTCGTTGGGGGCTTCGCCCCCAAACCCCCCCCCAACTAAGCCTCCATCCTAACCTCACTTCATTCAGTTAGGGCTCCAAGTATGTATAGAAAACTCAGTGCTCATTCCCGGCCTCAACCTCACTTCGTTCGGTTAAGGCCTCCGTATTTCACAACTCAGTTCTCTTTCCAGAATTCTCAAAGCATTATTGTAAACTAAATTGAATTTTTCAGATTTTATTCAGCATTTATAAATCTTTAAAAAACTAAAAATCTCAAAGCATTATTGTAAACTAAATTGAATTTTTCAGATTTTATTCAGCATTTATAAATCTTTAAAAAACTAAAAATCAGTATATTAGTAGCATTTGAATTTTTCCTGATTTTCTGGTTATTCAGCATTTATAAATCTTTAAAAAACTAAAAATCAGTATATTAGTAGCATTTGAATTTTTCCTGATTTTCTGGTGATTTTCCTGGAATTATTTGAGCATTTTCCACTAACATCTCCTGAAAAACAGAGCAATTGAATTTTTCTTGAAATTTTCAGATTTCTTTAAGCATTTATAAACCTCAAAAAATTCACAATCAGTGTATCAGTAGCCTTTGAATTTTTCCTGATTTTTTGGTGATTTTCTTTCAAATTTCTAAGCATTTTATACACACATCTACCGAAAAACAAACGAAAAAGGCAATTCTTTGTCAGCCTTAGTCAGAACTGACTAATCAGATCAATTCCCAGGCCTTGTCGCATTCTATATAGATGATTATCATTATATGTAATATATATGTCTCTTTCTTTCCTCCCTGTCTTTTCTTAAAATTTTCAATTTCAAACTATCTTACCGCTAGCTTGCTCATAGGACATGTTGCTGCATAACTCTGGAAATGCTATATCCTCGTCACTTCCTCTGCTATAACAAACTGGTATCATCAGTCTATGTTGTCTTGTACTCACTCAACAGACACCTACTGGAGGCAACTTCCTCTGCTATAACAAACTGGTATCATCAGTCTATGTTGTCTTGTACTCACTCAACAGACACCTACTGGAGGCAAACACTATCAATCAACTGTGGTTCAACTTGGTACTTATTACTACTTGTTGCGAGCTAGAATGCTTTGATAGGTAAAATTCTGGCAATTAGTACAATTTAAGTATGACTTCATCAGCCTGTTCAATCTATGGATCTATGCAGCTTGAAACAAAAATTTTCTGCAACTGCAACCATGGAAAAACCGTTGTATTACTCAAACAACTAGGCAATAAAGCCTTATATACCAACCTGCTAAAACAACCAAGATGTTTAGTTGACATTGTGAAGTATGACTTTAGTGAACACTTACTCACTTATACAAAAATAACCATACGTGATCATTATTTCCTCTCAATATCACTTCATATACGTTTACTTTTTTTTCAGTATATAAACGTTGAACAACATCTTTACTCACATAACATCCATGTCTGGACTTCCACATGTTGATGATATATACAGTGTTGGTGCCCATGCACGTCTACCTACTCCTTCTGCAGAAGATGAATGTGAGAAATTGCAGATGCTGGTTTCACCATCGTCACTAAATGGTACCTCAACATTTTAACTCATTATAATGTCAAAAATCTAGTATTTTAGTGAGTTTTTCTGCACATTTTACTTTATATTAGTGCTTTTTTTTTACATATTGGTTCTTTCTAATATCAGCTCTTATATCCATCACGACCTGCACATGCAACACCTCATCCAAAAAGGATTCAATACGAACCAACAATTAGTCACCGCCTTTCACATACATCATAGCGATGACAATCGATACCTTGACGAAGCATTCACTTATGCATATTCGGGTGATTCATATAGCTGAATGGTGGAAAATATCATCGTCAAGCACGTTGTTCTCAGCCACATAACTCGACACCATATTTTCAACACAACTTTGAAAAGTGTCGTAAGTCTTCATTTACTCTTCAAGCTTACTTCAAACTCATGTTATTACAAGTGCATGTATGTTACAACACACAATGATAACAACACATCAATAGGTAGTTTTACTTTCTTTTTGTAGATAAGTTAACTTTCATGTTTTTCATGATTACAATCTGCTATATGTTTTTTTCAAACAGATTTTATTTTATTTATTTATTTTATTTATTTATTTAATTATATAATAATATAATATAATATATAATATATTATGTATATTGTTACGATACTCGTACCACTCAATGTATGTATCATATCATATCATTTATCATGATCATATCTATACATAAATTACTGTAATAACCATATATAATATAATAAAGTAATAAAGAAAATAGAGAACGAAGAGAAGAGTACATACATACAATAAATAAAATTAATAAAATATACAAGTAAAAAAAAAGAAAAAGGAACATGTAAGAGTCGGGGACTGGCGCACACGTGTGCCGCTACGATTTAATAATAAAGAAAGATAAACATACGGATCGGCGCTCTGTGGTGGCACAGCACAAAGAAAAACAACGCGTGATAAAAGTAAGAAAAAAGGAATAAACTTGCAGACACTTGGTATAGGCACGTCTCATCTCAACACAACTAAGTACTGCTCAAGTTCGAGGCGCATTGGCCTAGCCTGGACAATCACACCCTCTACACATGATAAACCCTCACGTTCCAGCACTCGGCACGGACATCTGACTCATAATGGGACACAATCTAGGACGCTGTACTCAACCCCCGGCCTCTGCCTGAGAATCCGTAAACTTTCACGCCATTGGATACTTTATTGGACTTGTCGGCGTCATCAGTCATGACCGTTTCCGCGTGCTGGTCCTCAATGATATGAGCACCAACGCGACTTCCGTTCTTCATATTTGCCCAATCATACGACGATTGAGCTGCCCAGTAAGGCTTCATCCGCCGGATCGCATTAAGGAACTCGTCTCCAGTTCGCGGATGTTCTGCCAACATATCCTTGTTGGCCAAAAGACCGGAGTAAGAAAATTCACCAACGACATTGTACGCCCGTTGTCTCATCATGACCTACACTCCATATTCTCCGAGAGGGAATAGTGACAGCAACACGCCGCCCTCCCCTGAGCTGCCCGTTAGGTACCCTGTTCATTTCGACCTCTTGACGACGTCTCCTGTTCCCTCAATTGGTGACGACCCGTTTTATGTCGTCACTGCGACCACGACGCCTCTTTCGTCCTATGAAGATGAGGCTGTACCTCCTTATGACTGGGACATACACAATACCTCAGATGACGACGACATCAACCTACTCCCGCTAAATCTCTCCGCTATCGACGATGACCTTTTGAGACCATCGACTAGTTTCCCTACGCCGCGTCCCTCTAGTCCGCTCATGTCCATACGTGAACTAGATCCTGCCTACAGGGAAGATAACGAATTCATGTCCTTCTTTTGGTCGACCGCCACCCCAGAGGATATCTCGCGGTTAGGTAGAAGCGGCGATAACCTCCTGGACGTCTTCATTGATCTAGGAGGGGTCGGTCGAGAGCCGCTAGAAGAGCCAGTAAGCGCTTCGGACGATTACAGCGTTCTCGAGCCATCTGTGTCCATGCTGCTTGATGAGATATTCCCTGAAACAAGCTGGAGAGACGAAGACGATATTCTGAATGACGCGGATCTCCCTGGTCAGCCGGACGTCGAGGACGATTGGGTCGTCACGGAAGAAATGCGTATGCGCATGATAGAATTGAAGAAACAATTCGACGCTCGGCTCGCCGCTTCGAAGAGCGAGCTGCACGAACCCCTTGATCCTTCTTCCTCCTCTTCTTCTGTCTCTCATTCTTTCAACTTTTCAGAGACCCCTTCTACGAGTTCTTCTTCTCCGCCTGCTTCTTCAGAAATCGCTCCTGCGGTTCAGTCTTGTACTATCTCTTTGTCCCCTGAGTTAGAATCACCTCTTCAGACTGGCGCTGATGTGGCATGTGCCATTGCACGTCCGTCAAGCCCGTCGCCACCAACGATGATACCAAGGGCAAAGCCTCGGCCCAAAAGCTCATTGATGAACCTTACAAGCGCCCCGGCTGCCTGTCGTGGTTTGGGTTCGTGGCGGTGATATTCTCAAATGATTTTTTTCTGTGAATTATTTAGTATACTAGATTTATGGATGTGTCATTTAAACTTATTTACTGTATTTTTTTTTTTTAGTAAATAGGTTTACTGTTGACTGAATGTACGGGAAGGCCCCCGAGCAGAAAGTGGAAAGAGGCATGCAGGGTTTTAGTGGGTATAGGCATAGACAGACCTCAGGCAGAAACAGATAGAACCGAGAACGCCCGAGCCCCAGACGTAGCGCATATGCAGCATTTCCCCGCGGTGCGCAGCATATCCATTCATGTGAACCCACAAATACCAAAATTGTCAACTAGAAGCTAACCTATGTAGAAACGTCTATTACTGTAACCAAAGCGAACAATTGCATTATCCTAGCTTATAGAAGTTGACTGTAAATCATCTGCACACTGTAGAAATACTACTGAATTTCTTATATCATTACCTACATAAAAACGTGCATCATTAGGCTGGATCCTCGATGAATGTGCCATGAAGGTTCAACTTGTTGCTCACGGTTTGTCTTCATAAGTCGTACTGATTAGATGGATACAAGCGGGAAAAGACACACAGACAGCAGCACGCCATGCATAAACGTTCTGCCTAGTTTTGACTTTTGAGACAGCCGGAGCAAAAGAGATAGCATCTGCTTTGGTTCATATCTGTAGCCGTGCACAGCTCGGATTCGGCTCTAAACAACTATCCATGCATCATTGAAAGGGACAATCAAAGTCTTGGTGTAAAATGAGTTAGGGAGAAGAACGGCAGAAAGTCGAACCGGAAAAGAATGTTGCCCATCGTTGTTCAAAAAATCGTGTGGTGCTAGTCCCTGGGAAGTTTTGACGAACTGTTTTCCAGATGTTTGTCGCGTTTTTTCCCAGGGGGGTCACGCAGGGACTTGCCAGTACGTGTGAGCACGACGAGATCCTTGATATTTAATTCAAGAAAGACCTTATATTTTATTTTTATTTTTGTTTCAAAGATTGGGGCGTGGCTGAATTAAATCACGTCTAAAGATGAATATGGCACTCTTCTTCTGACACCGTATGATCTTAGTTGTGTTGGATGATGCATTGGCGTTTTAGACAACCTTCAACCGAACGTACTTTGTTCCTTGATACCTGAGGAGAGGTTGAACTCACGATTCCGCCCGTTTCATCAAGTTGTGTCGAAATTGCGGCCAACTGCCTCCACGGTCAATACCATCTATGTTATTAGATGCGCTGGAAAAACAAGTCAAATAAAATACGACGAGCAAGCGAATGTCCATGATCCATGAAGTAACACCATTGCCTTCGCAGAAAGATGATTTGATGAAAGGAAAAAAAAACAAGGTGCGAGGGCTAACCTCTTAACACCAAACGGCTTCATGAGGCAATCAACTGCTGAAAATATTGAAGACATTCTGAATGAGGTATTTCTTCAATGGTGTCTAGTAGTAACGAACGAGTAGGTCACTGTAAAGAATAGACAATGAGATGCATGAATAGCATTGGTAGTAGTATTTAACATGAGCAGTACGACTACTGAGTGTTAGCTATCAACGATCAGCAAACAGCTTCGTCAATTAGCTCCGACCTCTTTGTCTGAGAATTCGTAAACATTCACGCATCGGAGTTATCGGCGTCGTAAGTCCATGACTGTTTCCGCGTGCTGGTCCTCAATGACATGAGCACCAATGCGACTTCCGTTCTTCATATTTGCCCAATCATACGACGATGGAGCTTTCCAGTAAGGCTTCATCCGCCGGATCGCATTAAGGAACTCGTCTTCAGTTCGCGGATGTTCTGCCAACATATCCTTCTGTGCCAAAAGACCGGAGTAAGAAAATTCACCAACGACATTGTACGCCCGTTTGCAACATCCCGTAATGCCTAGTTTGTAGCGTGGGTAAATGGAAGGAACGGAAGACCTTGGCCGCAATTCTTGCTCGAGTTCGAATGAGGAAACCTTGACTCCAGGCGACTTAGATTTCAGGATACCAAGTTCCATCCCGATAGTAATATACGGGCGTTCTTTGTGCGCGCCTGTCTGAGTCTGGCTGAAGAACTTAAACCTCTCCTGGGCGTCAATGTTAATGGGCGCGGCTTCGCCCCTGTTCTTCACTTGAATGAAGATTGCGGTCATACTCCACCGGTTTGGTTGTGGATTCTCTTTGCTGTGAATCCACACGGGAATAAGAAAGTCGGCTTCAGGCATATTAAGGTAGCCTTGGATTGCCGCGCCCCGTACAAAAAGCAAGTAGATAGCTTCATCGGTGATCGTCGACTTGTCGCCTGCTTTGACGAACTGCGTGAAATGCACAAACGCGTTTTTGAACGCTTCTTCGAGCGTCGTCGTATCTCCTCGCTTGTTTACCACTTTCGCTCCAAGAACTGACTCGATGTCCTCCTTCGGAATGAGAGCACGGAGAAAATCGGCGACGGGAATCATCTTGCTGAACGAGATATCGTCTTTGACTAAGGTGCCCACAAGGGACGGGTCCTTCAAGATCGAGATGTCGTGGGCCAGAGTGCAGAGTATCCTCGCGACCAGTTCCCCTCTCTGTCCCTTTTCGATCAGCCCCTTGTCAAGCCACGCTGAGATTGCAAATGGTATGTCATTCTTGTATACTGCTATGATCTTGTCGATCATCTCTTTTGACCACTTTATCTCTTTGAAATCCGTTCCCAATGCTTTGACCTGACATTTTTTGAATATCGAACGAGAAGCCGCCTCTGCCACGAAAGGTTCGGACGAGTATCCACCACGAAGATACTGTCGATGCTGTGGAACGGAGTACACAGTTCGCATGCTGCTGGCGACGAGGAGTCCTTCGAGTAAAACAGCTTCGTCTCGGTTAGACTCGAAGGTCAGATCAATACGAACGGCAAGAGGCGGAATCAGCTCTTTGAGTGGGTAATCGTGAAGTTTATCCCGGGTTGTATCCTCAAGACGTAATTCCAATTTCTGCATGGCGTAATCCATCGTGAACTGTTCATCTTCTCCCTGCGACTTTTCCAAAAGGGCCCAAAACCTGGAATACACAGTTTGAGTGAACAGATATGGCACAAAATAAAAAAATATGTGGCTTACAGCGGACGGCCAAATCGCGCCATGAACTTCAATGAACATATTTCCTCAGAGGAATGAGCACCTTCGGTCACAAGGATCGGTTCCTTCCAGACATCAAAAGGGAGTTCAACAAAAGGGGCATTTATATTATCGTCGCTTTCTGCAGACTGGGACGACTCGGGGCGAGAAGACCAGAAATTTCGTGCACTCGGGGCAAACTCAGACAGACGTGAATATGTCGAAAGGAATAGTGCAAAGACTGGCGCTTTCTTCATGTAGGTGAAGGCTTTGCAAAGGCACTGATAAGCTGTGCGTTTCGGTGCCTCTTCAGGTGTTACCGTGGCCTTGGTAAGATGATGCGCTTCATCGAAATAGAAGATGAAAGCAGGTCCTGAACCATTCCCCTCAGGTCTGATTTTCTTCGAAACTTTGGCCAGGAAGGTCGTTACTGGGAAACAATATCAGCACCAGATTCTTCACGGCTGACCAAATACCCACAGACCTTTCCTTTGAATATCCTCAAATGAGACATCCTCGTTCAAAATGTCTTTGAATCTTTCCGCAGGTTTACTCATGTCAACCGCCTTAGTATACATCTTCATGCGGTTGACGCTCTGAGGATTACCAATATGCTTGTGCCATTTCGCAGCAAGATCTTCGGTCTTACACCCCTTCTCCTTCTCTTGATCGATCCAGTCTTCAGCACTGGCGACGGCCTGCAGTAAAAACAGCAGATAGCGGCGCTGAACATGGAGTGCTGGCATTGATTCGAATCCGCAGAAGAAACCGACTAGCGGTTTTCCATTCGCATAATCGCCAAGTGGGTAGCCTTCGTCGTGAGGTCAGAATTGATGCATTATACGAAGCAAGCAAAGCACCTGATTTGTCTGTTCGGGGTCTCAGGATTATCGGAATCGCGAAAAGAGACTGGGAGAGCTGGTCCATTAGTCGAGATTTACCGGTTCCTGATCCCTGAATGATGGCAAGAAAGTTTCCGTAAGGTTTGTCGAAGCGGGGGGAGGAGCACATGTTGTTTATGGCTCGTTGTAATAGACGGTGGTTATCGCCCACATAGCCCGTCTTCCAAGCATTTTCCACCGCGACCAAGACCTCTGAGACAAGCGTTTCTTCTTAGTACACGAGGACGAGAACAGAGCTGCTTTGAACACTCACCGGTGCTTGGCGTGTAAGTTTGATGAGAAGTTTGAGGACGTTTCTCGTTTTCTGCTTTGACTATTGAGAAGTGAGTCACAGGAATGGCGGAGGATATGAAGGACGAACTGTAACGAATTAAAGCCATTGTTGCAATACGTGCTTTCACCCTCTCCTCCTGCGTACTCTCCCAATTTGGCGAGAGCAGAGTAAGAAAATGACTGCTATGACTCTCTCCTGGCGGCACTGGTATGTCGTCTCTGCCAACGAAGATCTCGGCGAGTTCTTTAAAGATTGGCGTATAAAAAGCTTCGATTTGTTGAAAAGATTCTTCGGAGGACATCAAAGACATCAGTTCGTCGTACGTCTGGCGGGTCCTGACTCGACGAAACAGCTGTTGAGCAGCCTCGACTTGTGACGCTGCCGACGAGTCAGTGTTAGAGTCCTGTTTGGCTCGTTTGGCCGATGAACGAGTTTGCCTTGTAGACATGGGAGGATGTGAGTATTCTTAGAAAGTAACCATTTTATATACTATACCGCTAACGATGGTCGATTATTCAATAGATCACCGTTCGATCCACGTGCTGATGGGTCCCTTCCCTGCCTGACAAGTGGTCCACAACTCTTTATTCTTTCTGGTACCTTTTCCTCCTTTCCTTGGGCGCGTCCACAAGGTCTGAGTTGTTTCTTACTCACTCGTTCCTGGACACCCACATACGAGCAAAACCAACGTAAAACTTGAGGATATCGAAAAACTTGGAAAAACTTGATCAAGTACAAATCGAGAAAGTCAACGTGAATACAGTTGGTGAATTGCTTTGAACGATTTGGAGACATTCGTGCGGTCATGTCATATAGATGCCGTACTTTCTGTACTTGCCGCACAATCTTCTGCACGATCAAGTTATCATGCGTGGCAGGTACGCTCGGTACTAATCGCAGTACCTAATGCGCACATGTAGGCACCACATGTATCCTCTATTGTTCCCAATTTGCTGGAACAATGGGATGAAACAATGGGAAACCAATCTTTCGACATACCCACAGTCTCCGATTCGGCGCATGAAAAATGAGTCAGGTCTGGAATTGAGGGTCCCAGATGCCTTTGACAGCTGATCATCATTTAATGCCATTGTTCTCTTAGACATATCGGTACCTTGTAAGTGGTCCTTGGCCCTCAGTCGTCAGCCCTTCATTACCAACTCCGTAGATTTATCCCCTCGCGCGTGATACATGAGATTTATCATGACTCAAAGCGCAACAATAGATTTTATGACTGTTGTGGGTGGACATTCGGAAAGGTGAAGTTAATGCATCGGGGGGGATGTTCAAGACCTCAAGAATGCCTCAAGGAGCAACCAAGTTCTGAATAACCTATGCTTTGAGCAGTGTGGCATGTTTTCACGACCACCATGCCAGGTCTTTTTCATAAGAGAGCAGCACCTGATGCGTGTATATAGGCAGGAGATGTGCAGATTACGACGGCAGCAGTTTTTCACAGCCCTGAATTTGACAGAACAATGGGAATTTATTCCAAGGACGGCATTACAATAGCTTCCGTCGAAAAAAGGTGAGCTAGGTCGCGTCGAGGGTCCCGACATTTCAAACAGTGATGGTTGCATTATCACCACACCTCGTATATCTGCGCCCTTGCGCGTGATTGTAGCCCATACGTACATCTATTCAGCATGGCTTTACCCCGACTATGTAATGGAATCATGTACTGGTGTACACGTCATGCTTCCATTGTTTTTGTCCCTGTTCACGCCCACAATGGTTGGATGTTCTGATGAGTGATCCTGTGCCTTGGTACACTGTAAAGTTTCTTGAGGTGGAAGACCTTGATAGACCAACATGCAGCAGCAGAGAGAATACGTCCGTCATTGTCTCCGTATTCAAGCTCGTCCTTTATTATTCCTAAATCAGATCTGTTGGTGCTACCACATTGGGTGAATGATTATTGGTGGTTGAATGCAAGCACTGTTCCTGATACTGATAACTTTCCCCTGCCACAAATTGATGACATTTTGGCTGATTGTACTTTGTGGCCTTATGCTGCAAATACATCTGAAGTTTTAATAACAGAACCTGCACGATCAAATCAGTATATTTAGTACTGAATACACTGGGCATATTGTGCCCTTGCTGATTAAGTGCTACTATGTGTGCTGAGGCATAATGCTCAAGTCACACCTAAGCAGTGAATTTTGTCACCTCTGGATGCAAATTCCAGAACACCTGCAAGCACACAGTTTAAGCAGTTTTCAACTGCTGATCCTCTCCTCCAGCATTGTCATCTGTTGATGACTCAAGGGCCTCTTCAGGAAGGTCATCAGATGGCTCCTTGGCCTTGTCTATGGCAGGAGTATGTGGAAAGCAATTTTCTGCAATCTCTGCTTCTATGATTGCAGCCTCCTCTGGTACTTCTTCTATGCAGGCCTCTATCATCCTGATAGTAGACAGGCTCATTGCAGCCTGTCTGGTCTCACTATTCCCATTCTGGAGCATATATCCCCCAGCCCATACTGACAAGTTGGTAGTTCCTGAGGTGCTGATAGGCTTCTACTCAGGCTGAGTGCATCAAGAGACATTACAGGCCTACCTACACTCATTAATCTGAAGATTCAAGCAACCTCTCTGGACTTAGAACATCTCTGGCTTTTGGCTCCTCAATACAGGCTTCACTTGGTAGTTTCAAACAACATTCACCAGCCACTCACTACTCAATACTCATGGACTTGGAGGACTCAAAAGACTCAAAACTCATAGCACTAGCACAATGATGGGGAGGTGACTTTGACCAAACTCTGACCAATTCTGAAAAGAGTTAGCATTAGGTGCTGCTATTTATTGAGGCACCTCAATCAGGAGAATTAATGATGATAAGACAGGATAAACTAAAGCCTGACATTTTGACCTATCAGAAAGAGGTACAATGTTTAGTGCCAGAGTTAGCACTCATAGCATCTGTTGAGGATTTTCTGACCATACCTCAGAGTGGCCTGGCCAATTGGACTTACATTAAAAAGTGAGCAGACTTATACAATTTTAAGTAATTTTAGAGTCATCATGGCCAATAGGCTGTAACACCGTTGATAGGCTTCTACTTGGGCTGAGCACATCAAGGGATGCTATAGGTCTATCAACACTTGACATACTGGAGACTCTAGCGACCTTCTTGGACACAGAACATCTCTGGCTTTGGCTCTTATTACAGGTTCTACTTATTAGTCTCAACCACCATTTATCAGTCCTTCAGCACATACTATCCATTGTCTTCAAGGATTTAGAAGACTCAGAACTTATAATGCTAGCATGATGGCAGAAAGGTGACTCTGACCAAACTCTGATCAATTTCAAAAGGGGTTAGCATTAGGCACTGCCATTTGACAAGGCACCTCAATCAGAAGTCTAATGAATCAATGACAATGGCACAGGATATACTCAAACCTGACATTTTAACCTATCAGAAATTGATACAATGTTTAGTGCTGATATTAGCACTCATAGCATCTGTCGAGAATTTTCTCACCATATCCCAGAGGAGCCTGGCCAATCGGAATTACACTAAAAAGTGAGCAGACTCATACAATTCTAAGTCAGTTTAGAGTTGCCATGGCCAATGAATTGTAATGCCATTAGTTGCCATTATCCATGTGCTGCTGGTTGCTGTTGACAGGTTGCTGTTGATGACGCCAACTGTGGTTGGGTGCGCTGGACGTATACGCAGTACAACACCATCTCCAGCGCTTGGCGTGCGTAGTTGTGAGGAGTCCTGACAGGGTCCCGGTATGCTCGAGTGGAGGTGGTAAAACGATGCGCTAAATTATAGCACCTCGGGGGCTACCTGGCAGACGGTAAGTGTTGTAGTTTAGACAAAGATATTGAAGAAAAGACGAGTAGCGCAGTGTAGTGTGCCTGTAGGTGGCACCGTAAACGATGAAGACGAGATAGACAAGGCTAGCGCCCGACTTAGTGACGAAGTCAAAGGAAGCTAGTGCGATTTGAACGCTAAGTGTAACTGTGTGTGTGCAAGGGGTTACAATTCGTTGTTATATACATGTAAAGTAGCTATTTTATATACTATGCGCTACTGTGTTTACCAAGATACAAGTCCATCTGCGGCGCTACCTCCTAGCGCCTCTCCTCGTGGTTTCCTCTAACGGCAACCTGTCAACGGCGACCTTTTGCACATGGATGGCGGCAACCAATAGTGTTCTGACCCACGGCGACCAGTGGCAACTCTATATTTGGCTTAAAATTGCCTGAGTCTGCTTACTTTTATTATAACTCCAAATGGCCAGGCTGTTTCGGTGTATGGTCAGAAAATCCTCGACAGACGCTGTGAGCGCTAATATCAGCGCTACACATTGTACTAGTTCCTGACAGGTCCAGATGTCAGATTTAAGTATATCCAGTGCCGCTGTCATTGATCCTTTTCTACACATTGTACTAGTTCCTGACAGGTCCAGATGTCGGATTTAAGTATATCCAGTGCCGCCATCATTGATCCTTTTAGACTTCTGATTGAAGTGCCTCGTCAAATGGCAGCGCCTGCTGCTGGCTCCTTCTGGAAGTGATCGGGGTTTAGTTAGAGTCCTCTCCCACCGTCGTGTTAGCGCTATATGTTATGAGCCTCCTTTGTCCTTGAAATAGGTGAATGGGGTGTGCTGAAGGCTTGGTAGCCAGTGGTTAGGATAAATGTCTAAATCCTGTAGTCGGTTGCCAGAGCTAGGGCTGCTCTATATTCCCAACTGGTCGCTAGAGTCCTCAGTACGTCAAGTGTTGGTTGGCTTATAATGTCCCTTGATGCGCTCAGTCCGAGTAGAAGCCTATCACTGTTGGCTAGGACCACAAGGAAAGGCGCTAATTGGTAGTGCTACAAATTGACTCATTTTAAAAGTACAGTAGTGTATAGTATAAAAGATAGCTACTTCACATGTATATAACAACAAATCATAATCCATTGAGCACCCAGTTACACTCAGCATTTAATTCATGCTAGCTTAACCTAACCTCATCACTAAGTTAGATGCTAGCCTTGTCTCTATTGTCTTTGTTGTTTATGGTACCACCTACAAACATATTGTATTGTGCTATTCTTTCTCTTTCCAATATCTTTGCCTAAGCTATGGCACTTACAGTTTGCTAGGTAGCATCCAAGGTGCTATCATCAAGCACATCATCTTATAACATTTGCTCAAGCATACTGGGACTCTGTCAGGACTCCTCACACACTATGCATGCCAGGCGCTGGAGACAGTGTTGTACCATGTAATGTCCAGCACACCCAACCCCAGTTAGCATCATTACTGTTGATCACCATCACCTATGTGCTGCTGGTCACCATTGACAGGTTGCCATTAGCTGTAACCACAAGAAGAGGTGCTAATTGGTAGCACTGCAGATGGACTTGTTTCCAAGATACAGTAGCACATAGTATAAAAGATAGCTACTCAACATGTAAATAACAATGAATTGTAACTCCTTAGCTTACCGCTACTCTCAGTGTTTAAATCATGCTAGCTTGACCTAACTTCATCACTAAGTTGGGCACTAGCATTGTCTCCATTGTGTTCATCATTTAGGGTGCCATCTACAGGCACATCTTATTGCACTATTTCTTCTTTTTGCAATATCTTTGTCTGAATTACAGAGCTTATAGTTTACTAAGTAATGTCAGAAGCACTATTTTCTAACATGCTGTCTTATTATATTAGCTTGAGCATACCGGAACCCTGTCAGAACTCCTCACACACTATACATGCCAGGCACTGGAGATGGTGTTGTACTGCATAACATCTAGCACACTCACCATAGTTGGCATCATCAGTGCCTGTTGGCTGCCTGACCTCTTCCTGGAGTCCTTTGGATGCCAATTAGCTGGACTGTCTAGGTCCTCCAGACAACTGAGTAGTTAGAGGAGTTAGTCCTCCAGGCATCTTGTCCCATGGCTGCTGCTGGCTCTCATGTAATGAGCTCTCAGCTTTCCAGGCCTCACCATCTTTCCTGGGCAGGTTAGAACTTCAACCTCAATCTCAAGCCTTGGGCACTCCCCAGCCTACTAATAATGCCTGCATGTCCTAGATCTTTACTGGATCTTTCTGTAGGTCATGGGCAATGCACCCACTGTCCATTGTCACTGTAGGAACAGAGTTACTCATTATTCCCTTGTTAGAAATTTGCATGGTATGGCTGTGTAAAAAGCTCAAGCAGCTGATAGAGTTCTGTCAATGAACTCTGCAACTGACATCAGATGCTAGGCAATAGATCCTAGCTGGCAGATTCAAAAAAATGTAACAAAGTTATGGTTTTGTAAGAGCTTAAGGTTCACACTGCACAGAATCAGATCAGTCTAGTCTATTGACTAAGTAGATATAAACACAAAATAAGCTGCTTATCAAGCAGCATGTATATAATTATTTATAGGTAAATATTAATTAAATTAAATTATCTATAATATAATATAATTTCAGCTACTACTATTAACTAAGAGCTATGTGGCCATAGCCACATAGTGTGCTATGCTATAGTCATGCTCTCTAAATCCTACAAGGCCCAAGCCTTGTGCCTATTGACTTCCACATATAATGCAAGGCACTCCTTGTCCTCTCTTCTTGGTACAGGTCTTGCTAGCTTTTCAGGTGCTTTCCAAAGGTGTACTTTATACACCTTCACATTCGCTGCTTCTATTGAGTTGTCTATCTTGCTGGCCAGATAATCTGTCAATGCTGGTGTACTTTATACACCTTCACATTCGCTGCTTCTATTGAGTTGTCTATCTTGCTGGCCAGATAATCTGTCAATGCTCCTATGAACTTGGTATTAGACTCTCAGACATAATAGTCATTATTGTAGACATTATAAATGTCCACCTCAACATACTCATTGTCTGAGTTGTCCTCTTCTCTAGAGACCTTCTTAGTCTTTGTCTCCTGAATGTTGAGGTGCTCAGCCTTGTCATCATCTACATCAGATTTATTACCTGAGTCTACCTCCTCCTCTTCAGAGACAGTGGTCTGCACCACATGCACAAAGGCATGTGGCTTAGCACCATATGGGTGCTGTGGCCTAGCTAGGCATTCTCTTGTGAAATGGCCTGCCTTCTCATAATAGAAGCATCCTGCATTCTTTCCTCAAACAGGATCCCATTCTAACTCTGGCTTCCACTCTAGATTTGGGTTTGAGGCCTTGACAGTGTCAGCTGCCTTTCATGAACTAGCTCCTTCTTCTGGCTGATCCTTCTGATCCTTTGGCTCCTGCTGCATCAGCAGGCAAGAACTCCTAAACACTGGCACCTGCCCCACTACTGGCTGTATTATAAACTGAGAATCCAGATTGTCAGCCAAGTCTCTCTGTTTTGCCCAGAAGGTGCCTACTTTCTGAGGCTCCAGTCTTTTTGTAGAATGCACCATAGAGCGCATCTTAGCTCAATGTAAATCAAAGTGCCATGCCACTTTGCAAGACTATTCATAGCACAGTGCATGTGCAATAAATTCCTCTACAGTGTTCTGGCACTCCTTTTCCCACAGGTATTCCTTTTCCCAGTCATAGAGAAACATGTGCAATTCTTGACAGATTGCCTTCAAAGGCACTCCTTTTCCCACAGGTATTCCTTTTCCCAGTCATAGAGAAACATGTGCAATTCTTGACAGATTGCCTTCAAAGTTACAGAACACCTAGATATGCACTATTACTATGTACTGTACAAGTTTTAGAGCAATCTTCAACGATTTGATGGAATGAGTAGATGAACAAGGTGTGAAAAGTCAAAAAATGACAAATCTAAAGATGTAATTTGTAATCTGTATATCAAAGAGCACAGAGACTGTCCTTGAAAGTAGCTAATTATCTTGCTGACATCTTTTTACATGATTTTAGTCACTACGACAAGCCAAATGGATAAGAAATGGAGGAGAAACACATAGTTGAAGAGATTGAGGGAATCAGTGTGACATTCACGTTGATCAACTCTCATGCATAAGATGATCAACAGACAAACTCACCTCCTTTTGAGCTCTTGGACACACACTTCTTTCTGGATTTGGCATTCTTACAACAGAATGACTGGGCGTGCACTCTCAGAACATGTCAAAAAGATCAAACATTGTCAAGCTGCTAATTCTAAACTCCAGGCCGCGATGTGTCACATGTGACGCATCTGGGAAAAGGAATCATTTTTGTCATTTTGAGGATGTCTTCAAAATTCAACTATTTTATGGTACTTACTTCTACGTTAAAATTAATACATCTGCAAATGTCAAAAGTAGAGATACTTTAGAAACTTTCTGTATACTCGTACTTACTTCTACGTTAAAATTAATACATCTGCAAATGTCAAAAGTAGAGATACTTTAGAAACTTTCTGTATACTCAGAATGTCTCCAAAATTTTGTGGTATTCTGTAATTCAACTTTATTCATCATGTGTGAAAAGGAATGCTGGAACACTGTATAGAGTTTACTTTGAAACAGAGTCTATTATCATAAATAAGGAACTTTCTCATTGCATCTGGGATACCTCTTAAGAACATATTGATTACTACTTAGCTATCTGGATATATTGACATATTTTGGGCATGATCTATCAAGATATCATAGAAACCTTGAACTCCACACTTCTTAGTATACATAGCAGCAATGAACACTTCTCTTGCATCTTGCATGGTTGACGCATTCACAAAGCAATTATAAAGCTCAAGGATAACATTCTTGAATGTCCACTGCTGTTGTGCTTGATTGTAGTTGACGCATTCACAAAGCAATTATAAAGCTCAAGGATAACATTCTTGAATGTCCACTGCTGTTGTGCTTGATTGTAATGGAGAACATGCTGCCAAAACCAGTTCTTGGCTAATCCATCCAAGAACTCTGGCAGCACAAACACTTGTTCTCTGTCCAGGTGGTCTCCTCCATACTGGCACAATGTCAGATGGTTGCATACATCTATTGTCCAATTCTCCAAGATACTGAATTTGGACTCTCCCTTATATGGTTGGATATGCTTGGCTTCTGTCTTCCACAGCTTGATGCTCTCTAGGAGGCATAATAGCATGCTGTAAGAGCGATCTCTGGAGGCTATTGCTCAGTCACACAGCTGGCAAAGGGAGATCCAAAGAGAACAAGTCTAGGGATTTTTTATGCCAGGTTGGATGCTTCTGGGGCCTCTAAGTGTAAAAAACAACTGTACAGTACAACAAAACCTTGAAAACTCAAAAATTGCCTAAATAAACAACTGTACAAACAAGGCAGAAAAACTCTGGACTTTGGAAGTCAGAAAGGCAAACTCTGGCTTATGTAAGCAGTCTGGAAGCAGTGCTGAAGAGCCCACATTGTCTGAATGGTAGCTAAAGAACCAGAGCACCTCAAGGGCTGAGAATAGTACTAATAGATAGTGTTGAAGGAATAGAAACAGTAAAATAAGATAATGTCAGAAGAAACAAGAGAATGAATAAAAGGAAGAAATGAGGAGTCCCCTAACACATTGATAGGACACTACACAGGCTAGGTGTATCAACAGCAGGCTCAGCATTGGCTCTGGAAATCTTGCTGCATTTGTTCTGAACTTGGTGCATGAAACAAAGTCAGATAGAAAGCTTAGCCTTACAGTCACACAGCAGAACCAGATCAGTATGCGATTCTAGTACTACATATAACAGTAAAATTGGCTGCCTTATGTAAGGCAACCAGCTAATATATACAGAGTAATAATAAGTAATTAATATAATTGTATATTAATTATCTAACTAATATTATGATATGTTACATGCCCCCCTTTGAGACTGGTAAGCAGTCTCTATGTAAGGAGGAACAATTCATCCAGGCCAGTATGTAGTCCAATGTGGAGGCACTCAGGTCCTCCATAGCTTGAAAGTGTCCATTTTCATTTGTCAAAAAATACAACACTGACGTTAACTGACAGTATGAATTGAGAAGAGGATGAGCCGCCTACAATGTTTTACACAGATGGTGGATGCTCCAACTTGCTGGCCATATCAATCCTCATCTTGGTGTTGACATTAACCAACAATGATGAGGTAATAAAACACGACAATGTTGAGACTGTGGAAGCCGGAACTGAAGTGGCAGGGTGAGAAGGAGATAGGAGTTATGGCCCATGTCAAGACCGGCATTGCCATAAATCTTGACAGTTGGGATTCATCCCCACTGGGTAGTATAGTCCGCTCTCAAGGTACTCATGACCTTGAGTAAGCTCATGAGCTAGCAATGCATGAAGACAAATCATATTATCCTCAGTGGGCACCCGTCAGTCGTCCAATTGCTGGATGGCTGGTGGCTCTCCATAAAAGTCCAGTCAACAATGGAATTTATTGTTGACCTTGTGGAAATGGTCAATTGATGCATTAGCTGCCAGGAAGTGGTTCTTGAGGTAGACCATGCTGAAGATATAGGCATGGTCTACTCATTCAATAGGTATGCCATTGGCTAGCATGGTGCGTAGCACATCAGCATCGGTGATGTTGATGGCTGTAGCCATATCAAAGTGTGGGGCTCAGAGTTGGACATCAGTCCAGCTCATTGGTATGAATGGGGTGCTGGGATTTGCTGCATTGTAATCAGCGACAGCCTCTCAATACAGCCCAGGGCAGGTGAGAATCAAGGCTAGCAGCCTTGCAAATTGTCCTCAGGCTCTTCCCATGGGGGATAGTCCTTGCATAAAGACATGTCCAAGCAGTGTATGCTAGTGGATGTGATAAGCATAATCCACTGCAATACCATACACTGAATTCATCATTCCTGGTTGACAGAAGTAAAGCACATTCTGCGCCAGCTTGTCAAAATTGAAGGTGAAACGTACACCTTTGGAATTGTCATGAGCCACACCTACGCCACCCCAATTCCCACTTGGCACCTGCCCAAACCCCCACCTAGCAGGTCACTGGATAATACCAGATGCCCCCAGATAACACTGGATCCAGACTGACTAAATCCAATGCCACCCTGACCCAAGTCAACCTGGCCAAACCTGACGAACAACCCTCCAGCAAGATCCAAATCCTGACTGGCATGTCACGTGCTCCAGGGGCCATTTCAAACACTGACTGATTTGTCCCGAGGGCTGCCCCCATTCAAAGCCACACTCCTGGTGCTACTCCTGACACTCCTGGCACCACTCCTAGACCCGGACAATACAGCACAACCCATCTGCATTCCTGAGACCACACACACCGCAGAGAACTCCCACCCGGACAATACACCACATGGGACTGGCCATGTAGAGGGGGACACAGACCTCATCTGGGTGGCCCAGAGCTTACCCAGCACCAGGTATTTAACCCGTAGTTCATAGCTCATTACAGTAGTCTTGATATTGCTATAACTCTCATCTCTATGCTTGCTCATCTATCTACTTTGCTGAATCTACTCATTTCTCTCTAACTCAGTCTCTCGGTCTTAAATCTCACTTTTTCTCTTTTCCATCTTCCGGTCTTAGATTGTCCTCGATCCCCCCCTCAGTGTCTTTCTGTCTTCTGGCTCTGCCTCCACTTTGTTGTGTCTCAGACTTAGCCCGGGACTCTACCCTTGCTAGCCCCAACTCCGGCCCTCCATGCACACTCTGGAGCCCTGCCAGCTATCCTGGGGCACACCCTCAACTTTCCAGAGCTACCCGTAAATGTCAAGCCCACCTAGTAAGGACCTGCTCACAGTTGAAAGCCCCCGTTGTCAGCAGAATCTGACATAATATCAAGACTCCCTCTTACCCCATTCTCAATGTCTACATACACCTCATTTACTATTCTGTGGGCTACCAAACCGATGCCTACAGTTGCCCATTACCTGAACAATACAATCACAGTACCTCTCAACCTGTATACCCACCTCCGATCCCCAAAATCTATCCGGCATTCTGATTCTGGGCCCCTGACCTGAATGGAGCCTATAGCCCCTCTGCCAGCCAGCTTCTACACCCCCTAGACTGGCGGATGTATGCCAACCCCCCCATCAACTCTGGCTCCTATAGGATGGTACCCGGAGGACTTCCTGAGACCCCGTGGGGAGCCACTCTGCCTCCAGCCAGCAGAGGACCATTCACACCCTGGCTGCAGCCCACCCAACCCCAACTACCCCCCTTGAACACTGAGACCCCGGAACCTCCTCTGAATTGACCACACTCCATGGCGGCTCTGCTGGCCTGCCCTCTGACCTCCCCCCTGGAATGACAAACAGAGGACTACCTCCAGCAGCAAGATGAGGTGCTGCACACACTCCGCACCTCCCCCAAGGAATTTGCCCAATGCACGCATGTCCTCTTGGTTACCCCTGGTAACCACAACCTCCGGAGCATACTGGAGGAGTGGGCCAATCATCTCCTCCACTTCCATGACCAATTCCAAAAAAGGACCCTCCCCAACAACACCAAAAGAACCCTGCAAGTGGACCTGATGCTCTGGGACAAACTTCAAAACCTGATAGATGAGATCTACACCAGCCCCAACCCCTGCTGCTTCGAGGACTCCTTGAACCTGGCCCGCTTCTTCCATATACAAAGAGATGAGCCCTGCTTGGGTATCTGAGGAAATTCCCCACACCGAGACCAATAATGGCAAGAGAAACTCAACGCTGCCTCCGCCACTTTATAGTTCCTAAATCCAATGGGGGGCCTCTTTGACCATACTGCTGCCTACACTGTTGGACTCTCTGCCTATCTCTGAGCCTACTCAGTGCCCAGCACCTTCAACACATGGGTGTAAGCAGCTGAAGGTGACCTCCCACATTCAGAAGATAACCACTGCCCTGAGAGCGACGACCCTTCGGAAGATATCCTCTCGTACATCAATGAACCCAAAACCCAGGACCCCCCCGACCATCCCAGGAACCTTCCTCCTGCTTCCGCTTCTGAATTCTCTTACGAATGCCCTCCCATCTGGACCCGCATCCTTTCTGCACCCATGAGGGACCCCCAGCACTGCAGGGTACCACCCAGCCACAACTAGGGCAAGTCCCACTCTGACCCCTCTTCAAGCCAGGACCCCCCTGGGCCTTCCCTGACCAAGGCCCCCCCAGCTCCTGTACAGCCCTGACTCAGGACCATCTCGACCTCCCTATAGTTAACCACCCCAATGCCTCTCTCACTCCTACCCACCACTTCCTGCTGCCCACCTTCTTGGACTTGGCAGCCCCCTGCCACCCCATGGGAATCCTCCAACCTTTAATGGGCCTCCAGACCCCCACCAGAAGGTTATGGACAGCCCCTTGGAGGAGGTCCGCCCAACAGAGGACCTTCCGGAGAATGGAGTGCTGCTGCAGGCACCTTTTTGCCCCAGCAGGAGGGAGAACCATTATTACTACTACTACAATGCTGCTCTGCCCCCCCAAAACTCAATTCTCCAGAATGACACCTGGGACGCTCTCACCAGGGAAGGTAAATTAGACATCCAGAAGCCCGAGCCTTTTCACAGGCATGACCCCCAAAAATGGTGAACCTTTCTCATGCAATGTCTCAATATGTTCCAGGCCAAGCCTGTCATGTTCCAACTCAAGAGCTCCTAAGTGGCGTTCACTGCCTTGTACCTGCAGGGCCTGGGCCTTCGATCACTACATGGCCCTCCTCCAGTTTGACTTCAACAACCCCATCCTGTCACAGTGGCCAGCCTTTGTCCAAGAATTTTCAAGTTGGTTTGGCATCTTTGACACTGTTGTGGAGGCCGAAGATAACCTGTTCAACCTCTGGATGAGGTCCAAAGAACGCTTTGCCATCTTCATTGTCTGGTTCAAGAAGGAGGCCTATAAGATGGGCTGAAATTACAACGCCCTCCAGTTCGCCCTCCAATGCGCACTCCCCCAACAGATCAAAGACGTTCTCTACCTCGCCCCCAAACAAGCAACCTACAATGATTACAAGGCCCTAGTGACACAGATTGACCAAAGATACTGGGAAGACCATAACAAGTACTCCAGGTCCTGAGCCCAGTGGAATCCTCTGGGAGGATCCTCCTGGAAGACTGCCACCCTCAGAGCCTCCAACCTAGCAACTCCAAACCCCACCTTGCACCCCGCTCTGGGACAAGGGCTCCTGGGACCACCCCATGCACCAGCCCTAAGACTCCCTGCCGCCCTTAATGCTACCGACATCTACAACATCTCCGACCCACTTCCCGGGAACCTCAATGACTATGACACTTCTGCTGATGACCACTTTAAGGATGATGAGGAAGAGGCTCTTCATGCCAACTGAGTCTGGGACTTTGACCAACCCTGGATCGACATCCCCAAAAAGGTTCAAGAGCAGCGACAATGGAAGGGCACCTGCCTCCTCTGTAGAGAGCTCAGACACTTCATTGGTAGCTGCTCAAAAAGGCAGGCCATAGGACAGGCCACCTGGACTCTCAATGAAGAAGACTGCAACTTCCAATTCACGGAAAACAATCCAGTGATTTAGAAACGGAAGACGATCTGAATTGTAGACCAACCCACGAAGTCTTCTCCACCTCGATTTCATATATTTGCGCCATGTCTAACTCTTCCCTGGACACCCTCTCGATTCACCTCCCCTTGCACTCCTCCCAATCTTTACTTCTCTGGACAACCCTCACTTTGTCTCTGGAGCCCGTCAATGCTCTCATAGACAGCAGCGCCACCGACAACTTTATTGACAAAGCATGGATGGCCCTGGCTCCTTAACCTCCTCAATGGCTCCCTATCCCTATTCACCTCTGGCTCTTTGACAGCAGTTCCTCCTTGGCTGGTAACATCACTCACTTTGTCCAAATGCCAGTGACCTTCTCCTCAGGCCACCGCCAAACTCTCTGGCTCTTTGTCACTAAGCTTCATGCTGCTGCTCTCCTGGTCCTCAGACTCCTGTGGTTATAATCTACAAACCTCTGGATCAACTGGATGACTCTCATCCTCTGCCTCAACTGCGACGCTGCCCCAGACCCCATCTCCTTCCAACCACCAACGCTCAGTTCAGCCTGGGACACCTCCGGTCAAAGCCCTGGAAGAACTCCAGACCTCTAATCTTGATCCTGGTTCTTTGTCATTCACGTACATCTCAGCAACTTCTCCGAGGCCCTCCTGGCCCTCGTTGACAGCGGGGCCACTGAAATGTTCATCAGCAACCGGCTGGGTTTTGTGCATCACGACCTTCCAAAGCTCCTTGAGCTACACTTGTTCGATGGGACTGGCACCCCTGGACTGCCACTCCACAACACTCATCCTTGACAATGGACTGACGTTTCCTGCCGACCTTCTGGTAACATAGCTCCCGGAGTTGACTCCCATTGTCCTGGGTCTCCCCTGGCTTTATGAGGTCAACCTGACATCTACTGGAGAGACCTCACTATAACCTTCCCCATCCTGGGGACTGCCCTTGCTGCTGCCATCTTCCTCTACCCCTGGACCTCCCTGCTCACCCTGATGGAACTCAATCACCAGTATCAGCCCCTCAGCGCACTCCACTCAGTTACTTTGAAGACCAAGAAGGCTCAGAACTCATAGTGCTAGCACAACGGCGGGAGGTGACTCTGACCAAACCCCGATCAATACTGAAAGGAGTTAGCAATTGGCGCTGTCAATCACCGAGGCACTTCAATCAGAAGTCTAAAGGAATCAATGACGACGAGACAGGATACACGCAGACCCAACATTTAAATCTATCAAAAGATGGTACAATGTTTAGCGCTGGAATTAGCGCTCACGGCGTCTGTCAAAGATTCCCCAACCATACCCCAGGATGGCATGGCCAATTAAATTACATCAAAAAGTGAGCAAACTCATACCATTTCTAAGTAGCTTTAGAGTCACCGTTGGTCGCCGTCACCCATGTGCTGCAGGTCGCCGTTGACAGGTGGCTGTTAGCTACAGCCACAAAGAGAGGCGCTAATTGGTAGCGCCGTCAATGGACTTATTTTGGAAATACCGTAGCGCATAGTATAAAAACTAGCTACTTGCCATGTATATACTAACAAATTGTAACCTCTTGAGCACCCAGTTACACTTAGCATTCAAATCGTGCTAGCACTGCCTGACTTTGTCACCAAGTTCGGCGCTAGCTTCATCTATCTTGTCTTCATCGTTTACGGTGCCACCTACGGGCACGCTACGCTGCGCTATTCGTTTTATTCTCTATAACTTCTCCTAAACTACGATGCTTACTACTTGCTAGGTAGCACCTGAGGCGCTATCATCTAGCGCATCGCCCTATCACCTCTGCTTGAGCACACCGGGACCCTGCTGGGACTCCTCACAACTCCGTACGCCAGGCGCTGGAGACGGCATTGTACTGCGTATACGTCCAGCGCACCCAACTACAGTTGGCATCATCACCGGGACCACTCCTCACCACCCCAACGCTACTCCAGCTCGGACGTTCTCACAGGCCTGCTCAAACTCCCAGACATGAAGATCATCAGCGCTACCCCCTTTACTCGCATCCTCCAAGATGGCACCCTGGCCTACCAGCTCCAGGTCTCCCCGACACTGCCTGAAGAACACCTCCAGGAAGAGGACAGTAGCCCCGCAGCCAAGACTAAGGTGCAGATCCTTGCCAAGATCATTTCCTCCAAATATCATAAGTTTGCTGACATTTTCTCCAAAGGTAGCACCAAGGATCTCCCTCCACACCGTCTCTATGACCACAAGATTGACCCTGAGGACAGCACCACTCCCCTGCTTGGCAAGTTCTACAACATGTCTGAAGTCGAGCTCCAGGTGCTCAAAGACTATCTCAATGACATGCTTGGTAAGGGTTTCATTTGCACCTTGATCTCTGCAGCCAGAGTGCTGGTCCTCTTTGCTGAAAAGAAGGACAGGTCTCTCTGCCTCTGCATCAACTACCAGGGCTTGAACAAGATCACCAAGAAGAACCAGTACCCCCTACCCCTCATTGGAGACTTTGTTGACCGATTCTGTAAAGCCAAGGTTTACTCGAAGATCGACCTCTGGTCCAGCTACAACAATGTCTGGATTGCTCCAGAACATGAATGGAAGATGGCCTTCTGCACCCGCTACAGCCTTTTTGAGTATCTGATAATGCCCTTTGGAATGACTAACTCCTCCATGACCTTCTAGTACTTTATAAATGACATCTTTCACGACATGAACAATGTGTTCATCATTGTTTACCTGGACGACATCCTGATCTACTCCAACTCCCTTGACAAATATCGCACCCATGTCTGGCAGGTCCTCGAATGCCTTCAAAACCACAACCTCTATGCAAAACCAAAGAAGTGCTTGTTCCACACCACAGAGGTTGAATACCTCAGAGTTATCATCACCCCAAACGGAGTTTGTATAGACCCCTCAAAGGTCAAAGCCATTCTCAACTAGCCTCCCCCAAAGAACATTAAAGAGATGTAGTCCTTTCTTGGCTTCGCAAATTTCTACCAGTGCTTCATTGACAACTACTTCAGAATCACCAAATTTTTCAACTGTCTTATCTGGAAGGACACCCCGTGAAACTGGGACAGTAAGTGCCAAAGTGTGTTCACACTGCTCAAGGAGGCCTTCACCTCAGCTCCGATCCTCTGGCACTATGACCCCACCCTCTCAGTTGTTCTGGAATGTGACGCCTCTGATTACGCCAACGCCGGCATCCTCTCCCAGATGGACCCAGACAACCAGGAACTCTGACCTGTGGTCTTTTACACTCAATCAATGATCCTGGCTGAGCTCAACTACGACATCTACAACAAGGAACTCCTTGCAATCGTCGAGGCCTTCAAGCAGTGGCGGGCCTACCTCAAAGGTACCCCTCACCAGATCCAAGTCTATTCAGACCACAACAACCTGCAATACTTCATGACCACCAAGCTTCTCAGCTGACAACAGGCCCGGTGGTCCGAAGTCCTCTTAGAGTATGACTTCACCATCCACTATCTGTAACGAAGTTACAGCGTTTGTAAGCTTAGGATCACACTGCACAGAATCAGACCAGTCTGGTCTATTGACTATGTAGTGTAATACAAGATTAAGCTGCTTATTAAGCAGCAGGTTGTAGGTATTTATAATTATGTAAATAATATTATAATAAATATAATATTATATGCTAAGTATCTAATAAGTAAAGTAAGTAAACGCTATGTGGCCACCGCCACATAGTGGACTACACTACACACCCCCCAATTAGACTGAAGTACAATCTCAAAACACTCCGACAGTCAGGCCATTGGTAAGTCAGGAATGGGGGCAATTGGAGAGTCCCCAGGCTCCCAGAATGAATTGGCAATTGCGTCGTCCATATCGTAATCGAAGAGGTCATCCTCGGGTGCGGGCTCGTGAGAGGTGCCCAATGGCCCTGCAAGAGGCAGGGAGTCATCAAAGTTCCGTAGTGGAGACAGCGTAATTGTGGGGTCAAAAGTCAGCCCCAGAGTAGGAGGGTGGGGATCAGGAATATCTCCAGTGTTGGATGGGTACTGGTGCATCCAGATCTCTCGAATGTGTATGTCTTGCCCAATGAGGAGATACATCCTCTTAGTGAACGCGTCGTTGAACGCACAACGACTCTCCTGCTGCTGGAGCATCAGTTGTTGGCGGTTGCCAAATGGTGGCCTCATGCCACTCATTCCACTGAGCAAGGGACTGAGGGGTCCCATAGTGATCGAGGCATTGCAGCCTCTCGTCGTCGATGGCAGCCGCCTTGTTGTATAGCCAGCTGTCACTGAAGAAGATGTGGGCCAAGTAGGTGACCCCATAGATGTACGCATGGTCAGCCCAGCTGACCGGGATTTGATTGTGAAGAAGGATGCGTAAAGCGTCCAAAGTGGTAAAGACGGAAGCTGAAGCTTCTGGGATGTCTACTGCCTGAGCCTCAAAGTTCAGGTCCTCGGTGGAAAGGGGCACAAAGGCTTGCTCCATGGCTGCCTCATATTCAGCAATGGCCTCTTTATAGAGGCCTGGCCATGCAAAGACATAAGCCAGGTGTTTGTACACCGTGGACTTGGAGGAGTGGCTTGTGCTGATAGCGCATATGAGCGCAAACCCAAAGAGGCTGCGCCAGTGAATACGCATGGCACAGTCCATGGCCAGACTGGTCCACATATTGGGCGTCCCAGGACGCCCATAGAGAAGGGCATAGGAGCCCAGGTAGTCCAAAGCAAAAGGCTGCTTTGGGTCAGGGGGAGTCAGGCCAATGAAGGCCAGTCTCCCACTTTCCTTGCAGTGATAGATCCACAAAGGGGCAATCATTTGTGGGACTTTCTTCTGCTCCTCCAAACTCACAAAGAGTACTGCAATAGTCTTGTATGGGATCTTGTTGAGTAGTTGAGACATTGTTCTGTCTTGGGCTGTGGGTGACAATTTATAGTCACTCGTTTGAATTTGTTGAGCAGGAGGTAGCCCAACTGACGCTGATGAATCAGCGTAAACTGGTTGTTCACCAGTGAATGGAGCTTGCAAAGCTCTCGAGGACTGCGGGGGAACTCGCAAGGTGCAATTTGGTACACCTTACTATTGTGGCATATGTGTGGCATTGCTCTCTTTGTCAGCTTCAAAGGCCCTGGCTGTGTGGGCTTCTTGCCCAATGAAAATAGTATTGGTCACTGGTGACCAATAGAACTGGGGGGATAACCCCACGCCAAAGAATGAGTTTTGGCACTCAATAGTGTGATCACGATAGATCACCACACCGAGCGCATCAGGGATGCACCCGGTTTTGTCCTTGAGGAGAGTGGCTCCTCATTTGGCGCTATCTTGCACCCAATGGTCCATCTTGGCCCATCAATTGCTGTTGCACCGTTCACATACCATGCATTGTGCTGCTGTCTCATGCGGCACAGGAGATTCCATCTGAGCCTCTTCAGGCTCCTCATACCATTTGTCATTGGAGGGCAGGGATGGCAGCCTCTCTGGCACAGACGTGTCAGAATATGGGTCCATTGCCTACACACACCATGGGAGTCAGGCTAGCAGGCCCTCTAGTAGTATTGCAGGTAAGAAGGGGATGTTAGCTCCTGGGGCCCCTTTCAGGGCATCATCAGGGAAGTGCACGTTGACGTATGCATGCTCTTCCAGTTGCTTACTCCGACGATCCTTTCAGGGTTGCAAGGCCTTAGCCTCAGTGGGGCATGTGCTGCCGCCCCAGGAACTTTGCTCTCCAGAGTGCATGGTGGATACCACGGATGATGGTCATGAAGATGCGACCTCAGATGCGCCACTAGCAAGGTGCTGGATGAGCCAGGGGGCAGCTAGAGCAGGGGCATCTTCATAGGGAAGGATGTCCCGCCCTAGACCGGCCTCCTGGCCAGAGACAACAACGCTTGACTGAGTCAAGCAGGAGGGCATGTCCTCCACTCCTTGCCAACGCGCCCTTTTGCTGGAGTTGGTGTCCCGACTCAGGGTGTAGTCTGCTGCTTATGAGCAGCCGAAATGGCAAGGAGATCAGTTTTGTGCTGAGCGCGCATGTGATCCATGTCCTCCATCATCCAGCTGATGAGGACAACCGCCTCCGCATCGTGGAGGAATGACGACTCTGCAGGTACATTGTACCTGTTGTCTCCTAGGCATTGGAGGAGAGTAGCCAGGACTAAGTCCTGGTTGAGACTGGGCTCAACCGCCCATGCTTTTCCTTTGTCATGTCAAGGACGTGACTCTTCTTCCGAGCTGGGCTCAGGTTAGTGTGGCATCTCCAGCTGCTGTAACAAGGAGAGCCTGACCAGGCTCTCTGTCAGCGCATTGGCTGATGAACTGATGCTTAGTTCTGTATTGAAAGTCTTTGTGCTCTCAATGGCCGTGGGGGCCTGTGCAAGGGATGCTTGGTGTCCCTCTAGATTGTTGACTGGTACTGTGGTTGACAGAGAAGCCGACTTGCCTCTCTTGGCTAGCGCCTCATACAAGGTGTCGTACTGGGGCATCGCACCCCAAGCCCCCATCCAAGCCAGGGGGTATGGCATTATTATGGGCATGCCAGGATAGTATGCCAGGCCCATAGACTAGGGGGAAAGGATGTGCCCCCATTGCCTCCCCATTGCCAGTACAGGGGCAAGCTGCCTCCATCCTGACGTCGCTTGAGGGCTAACAAGTCCCCCGTACTGGTGTTGCTGAGATTGGCCCTCAGCATGATGTGGCGCATAAGCACCCGCTACTGGTTGTTGGGGCTGATAGCCACCCACAGGTGCGTTTTGGGGCATAAAGTTGGGATGTGCCTCCATTGCCCCCATTGCCAGTACAGGGGCAAGCTGCCTCCATCCTGACGTCGCTTGAGGGCTAACAAGCCCCCCATACTAGTGTTGCTGGGATTGGCCCTCAGCATGATGTGGTGCATAAGGGCCCGCTACTGGTTGTTGGGGCTGATAGCTGCCCACAGGTGTATTTTGGGGCATAAAGTTGCCATGCATGAGTTGGTATGGCAAATAGCCACTGATCACTGGCTGCTGCGGTGGGTAGCCTGCTGCTGGTTGTTGTTGCTGCTGTGAGAAGCCCACAGTCTGTTGTGATTGTCCCTACTGGGGCACATTTTGGGTCAGTGGGGGAGCCATCTGCCCCCCTCCCTCCAGCCAACGGTAAGACTGATGGCACAAGCTCAAACTGTTGCTGCTGCTGCTGCTCACTCTGGTCCACAGGCATGTTGTCCATGGTTGAGGGAAGAAAGGGAAAAAAGAAATTTTGAATTTTTTAGACGTGTCTCAGCCACAGTTGCTGACCAACTCAGCCAAGCTGCAATCAGCACTGCTGATCAAATTAAGCACTGGGGTGCTTACCTAACCGATGCTTACCTAACCAATGTGGGTGCTTAACGCCCTTCAACTCCAAATAATGGTCAAGTGCGGCCAACTTGAAGCAATGGGAGTAAGGCTCCCATGTTGCGTCTCTGAGGGACCACCATACCTCAAACTTGAGCATATTCCGCTTAGTCCACCGGTGCCCTATGATGCACTCAATGAACCACTTGTCATCATCTTGTGCTCTAAAGTCATAGGGGCCTGAGGCCGCCCTGTTAGGGAATAGCGTGTCGTTAGATGTGCTATATGGTCGCAATAGCGACACGTGGAACTTTGGAATGATGTGTCATTCCTGTAATGCCTGAGGCAGCTCCAACACATAGTTGAAAGTACTTGGCTCTGCGTCTAGCATGCAGTACGGGCCTACCCATTTCAGGCAGAGTTTGCTAGCCCGTTGATGACGCCAACTGTGGTTGGGTGTGCTGGACGTATACGCAGTACAACACCGTCTCCAGCGCTTGGCGTGCGTAGTTTTGAGGAGTCCTGACAGGGTCCCAGTGTGCTCGAGTGGAGGTAGTAAAACGATGTGCTAGATTATAGCGCTTTGGGGGCTACCTGGCAGACGGTAAGCGTCGTAGTTTGGGCAAAGATATTGGAGAAAAGACGAATAGCGCAGCGTATTGTGCCCGTAGGTGGCACCGTAAATGATGAAGACGAGATAGACAAAGCTAGCGCCCGACTTAGTGACAAAGTCAAAGGAAGCTAGCGCGAGTTGAACGCTAAGTGTAACTGTGTGTTCGAGGGGTTACGATTCGTTGTTATATACATGTAAAGTAGCTATTTTATATACTATGTGCTACCGTGTTTGTCCAGATACAAGTCCACCTGCGGCGCTACCTCCTAGCGCCTCTCCTCGTGGTTTCCTCTAACGGCGACCTGTCAACGGCAACCTTTTGCACATGGATGACGGCGACCAACGGCGTTCTGACCCACGGTGACCAGCGGCGACTCTATATTGGCTTAGAATTGCATGCACATGGATGACGGCGACCAACGGCGTTCTGACCCACGGTGACCAGCGGCGACTCTATATTGGCTTAGAATTGCATGAGTCTGCTCACTTTTATTCTAACTCCAATTGGCCAGGCTGTTTCGGGGTATGGTCGGAAAATCCTCAACAGACGCCGTGAGCGCTAGTGTCAGCGCTACACATTGTATTAGTTCCTGACAGGTCCAGATGTCAGATTTAAGTATATCCAGTGCCACCGTCATTGATCCTTTTAGACTTCTGATTGAAGTGCCTCGTCAAATGGCAGCGCCTGCTGCTGGCTCTTTCTGGAAGTGATCGGGGTTTAGTTAGAGTCCTCTCCCGCCATCGTGTTAGCGCTATACGTTATGGGCCTCCTTTGTCCTTGGGATAGGTGAATGGAGTGTGCTGAAAGCTGGGTAGCTAGTGGTTAGGATAAATGTCTAAATCCTGTAGTCGGTTGCCAGAGCTAGAGCTGCTCTATATTCCCAACTGGTCGCTAGAGCCCTCAGTATGTCAAGTGTTGGTTGGCCTATAATGTCCCTTGATGCGCTCAGTCCGAGTAGAAGCCTATCACCGTCCCTTTGAAAGTTTCAGGTTACATGTTGACAGATAGACCAATGCTCCTACTGATATTGGCGGGTCTGTTTGCCTATGATGATTGGCGTTTTTTGCCTGAAAAACTTGCATTTCAATGATGGCATCATGCGCCGCCACAATATTCTCTAGGGCCTGCCTGGCAAACTCAACCACTCCTTGGTGGGCCACCATATCCACACAAATTTCATGCAGCATGGAGGGCAAGTACCCTCCATTGAGCTCAAAGGATGCATACCCTGTCGTCTCCGAGATACTCACATTAATTGTGAACTCAGTGAGTGGACACCAGTCCACCCAGTCTTGTTGATCAGGGCGAACAACTGCCCTCAAGATCTGGCCGATACTGCGGTTGGCCCGCTCAGTCTGCCCATCCATTTGAGGATGGAAGGACGTTGACATAAGGAGCCTAGCTTCTAACAGCTTGTGGAGTTCCCTCCACCATTGAGATGTGAACTTTGAGTCATGGTTGCTCACAATAGTACTAGGCAGCCCATGCAGCCTAATGATCTCTCTGAGGTAGATCCATGACAACTCCTTAGCTGTCAACATAGTGCGCACCAGGATAAGGTGCACCATGCTCGTCATGTGGCATATCACCACCCAGAGGTAATCAAACCCTCTAGACTCAGGAAAGGGACCTACAAAGTCCATTCCAATGGAGTCCCAAGGTTTTACCGGCAGAGGTAATCAAACCCTCTAGACTCAGGAAAGGGACCTACAAAGTCCATTCCAATGGAGTCCCAAGGTTTTACCGGCACGGGTAGCTGGTGTAACTTCCCAGCAGGGGCTCCAGGGGGCAACGTTGCCCTCTGACACGCTGCGCATGATGCGCAGAACTTGGTAATCTCTTGGGCCATCCGTGGCCACCAGTACCATCTATGGATGTATCTCAACGTTTGTGCAGCACCGAAGTGCCCCACCAGTGTATGGGCCTGGTCCAATACTTGTGTAACAATAGTTTGCGTATGGGGAAGGCAAACCACTGCCACTCCTTGATGGTTTTCTGTTATGATCAGTCTGCCAGGCACCTGCCTGAACTGAGGATAGTCGTCAGGATTGGTGATTATCTCGGTGAAGAGAGAATCATGACCATATGCCCGCACCACTTCTATGCGGAAGTCGTCGTTGCCCAGGCTAGGGGGCTGGGACGAAGGCAATTTGCCTTCAAGCATCTCAGCCAGAGTGATGAGTCTATCGGGATGCTCATGTTCCCCAGGTGCCTCTGGACTCATGACTTCATGCTCCTTGAGCAGTTGGGCGGCTACGTCCCACTCTTCACGCTGCTCCCTGAGGTGAGTACTTCACCTTCGTTCATCGTCACGCATTGCGCGTACATCCAGGACATGCTCCCTGATTTCCTGGTACCGGTGGAGAGGTAAATCCTCCCCATCTGAGTTTATGCGGCAGTCTGCCTGCACATACTCATGAGGCTCATGAGGCTCTCTGACTACATCACTCTCAAAGTAGTGGGACAAGCAGTCTGCCACTTTATTGAGTTCACCTTTAACATAGGTGATGTCAAACTGGTATCTCGACATGTAGTCAATCCAATGTTGCTGACATGGCAACAAGTTCAACTGAGTTTTGAAGAACTCAAGTGCCTTGTGATTGGTTATGATATGGATAGGATATCCCATCAGCTTATCCTCCCACTTGAGGAGGGCCTCGAGCTCATGCATAGCATAGTTTTGCTGGGCAGTCGTGAACTTTTTTGACATGAACTCTGCTGGGTGGCATGTCTGCCAGCTACTCCCCTGGCCATACATGGCACCGACACCTGTCTTAGATGCGTCGCAAATGAGCCATATAGGCTCGTCCTGTCTAGAGTTGATTGGTCAAATAACCGGAGTCTTTGTACAGATCCATTTGACCATCTCAAAGCACCACTGGTGCAGCGGCCTCCAATTTAATGGTGACCTGTTCTGTGTCATGGCTATAAGTGGCCCAGTATAAGCAGTGACATCAGGCAAAAAGCTCGATATGTAGTTGACAAGGCCAATGAATCGTTGGATGTCATTGTAGTTTCATGGCATGCACCACTCCCAAATGTGATCAAGCTTGTCCTGATCGGGGTGTATACCCCGCTCATCAATGACATGCCCTAGGCAGTCTATACTTTGAATGTAAAGCTCACACTTCTTCCACTTCAAGTACAACTTGTACTTGCGCAGTCGTTTGAACATGACTCTGAGGTGCTGCTCATGCTCCTCCATGGAATCCAAGTAGATGAATATATCATCTAAGTAGACGTGCATAAAACGTCCTATCATGTCTCGAAAAATAGAGGTCATGAGCCTCTGAAAGGTTGCAGGGGCGTTACAGTCCCCAATTTGCATTATGTTGCTTGTGAATGTGCCCATGATCGATGCAAATATGGTCTTGGGTACCTCTTCAGTGTGGATGCGCACCTGCTCATAGGCGTCAGTAAGGTCAATCTTTGAGCAATACTTCACCTGAGCCACGTCTTCCCAGATCACCTTCTGATCTGGTAAAGGCGTTACATCCTTTATGGTATTGTCATTGCGCTGATGCACATCAAGAGCTGTTTGAAGGGTTCTATCCTTCTTTGGGATGCACAGTAATGGTGCAGCCTGAGCAGTGGTGCATGGTGACCACCACTGAGCATTCAAATAGCAATTAGTTTTATCGTGTAATTGCTCCTGGAGTGCGCGTGGGCAGCATGGCAAGTGATACTTGTATTGCTTACTCTCGTCTATGAGATTAATCTCATGGTTCACTTCCCGCCAAGGTGGAAGCTCCTCTTTGGTCCTATTGACCATATCAGCAAATTTCTCTTGCCATTGCTGACGCAACTGAGGTATCTCTTCCTTATGAAGGCTTGTCGCCTTCTGTTTCCCTTTCAGATGCACCGGGGGAAGTACCTCCACCGTTTCTGATGGTGGCCACAGCTGCGGTGCATATTGCTTGCGAATTGCAAGCACCCAATTAACACTGTCATCAGGTATATGCAGTCTCAGTGGGTGGATCCACTACTGCTGTATGAGGCTTATTCCTTCATGTACAAGTGAATACGCTACGGACACTTCATCCGAAGCTGGCTGGCAATATGCTAGTGTGATGGTCGTCCATCGCTGGTGCATGTTTTGTGCACACATGGCTGCCACCAGTTTGTTCCATTCCTGTGGCATTTGAGGATCGTATGCCCAGTCGTATTCAAGAAGGGGAGCTGGTCACTCCCATAAGGACCATGTGTCCTCACAGTATGAGGCTTTTGCTTCTCAATTGCTGTTCCTCAAGTCATCTAACTTGACTCGGGAGGACATAGGCAGACATACATCCACTGAGTCCTCAGGCTTCTTCGCCTTTTGCTGCCATCTATCTGGAGGCTTTGCACCTCAAACATCACGAGCAAGTATTCGCTCGTCTCTCATCTTGGAGGCTTGCTATTCCTCCTTGCTTATCATTACCACATTGTGGTCTGAGCTCAGCCCAGGCATAGCCTGTACTTCCTCATCCACCTCCTCCACTGTTGGCACTTTGCGCCGACCAAGTCATGGAGAGTCCTTGCACCTCTTCATAGTGCGGTGATGTTGCAGGCGATTATCAGTATTGTCTGCGGTAGCCCATTTGGCTGAGATTACTTTCCCATTTACTAGCACCTGACAGTGCTCAAAGTCTAGCATGACTTTGTTACGCTGCATGAATGGTGTTCCCAGTATTATATTATAGCAATCAAAGTTTGCTACATCCATGTATTCCTGGCTATGTGAGCCTGGTGTCTGGACAGTTACATTCGTCCCATACTGCACCATAGCGTGGCTTTCTACCATGCCCAATTGCAATGCCAACGGCATATCTAACTCCTGTGTACGGAAAGAAATTCCATACATGTGAGTGAACTGGGGCATTATACCGGAAGTAGTACTCCCAGAATCCCATAACATCCAAGCTTTGTGGCTATTCACCTCCACATACAAGACCAGGCACTCCTTATCTGCCTGCTTCAATGTAGGGTGCTGCAAAGTGCCCTCTGCTTGACAAAGAGTCACCTTCTTTATCCAAACCACGTTATTCTTGTTATGATCATTTGAGGACGGCCAATCCATCATTGCCACTAGGCATTCCAAGTTGCTGTCACAACTGCAGTACTTGTTGTCGTAGATGTCGTCGTATATGTTGACTGTGACATACTCCTCCCCCTCCACGACCACACTCTTGGGCTTGGCACCCAAAGCCTCCTCTGGGGACTCTTGGTCGTTCATGGGGTGCTCAGCCTCAGACTCAGCTGAGACGTCTCCATCACTTCCACTTGCAGCTGCAGTATGTGCAGCTCAAAGGTGGGCATGGGATGTATACCCCTTTCTCAGGGCTCCCATCTTTGCAGGGCAGTTGGTAGCATAGTGGCCTGGCTGGCCGCATGCAAAGCAGGTCCTTGTCTGACTAGGTGGGTTGGCTGGCTTGAAATCTGGCCTTGGTTTAGGATGTTCTCTGTCTGGTGCCCACTCCAGTTGTGGGCGGGGTCGCCCTCAATTTGCCGCAGGAGTTCTGCATACCACAAACCATGTGTTGCGGTCACGATCCAGGTCGGCCTTCTTGGCCAAGAAGGTCCCCACATGCTGGCCCTGTGAGGGTGCCCCAGCAGGCGGTAATTGCCTGCTTCCCCCTTTGTAGCCACTATGATGCTCATAGTGATTAGCAGTCTTAAGGGACTGCTCATACCTAATGGCATATGCCAAAACTTCTTCCACATTATTGACCTCTGGGGATAGTCCATCCTCACATATCAGATAGTGGTGCATGTCTGCTGGAATACCATCCAAGAATGTTTTGAGCATCATATACCTGTCTGGGTATACTGCCATATTCTGTGCATGGTCGTTAAGGGTATCATAGAACCCTTGTACTCCCAACTTCTCAGTGTACCTGGCAGACTGGAAGTCCCACCTCGCATCCTATAGCATCAAGGGGTGCACAAATTGATTGTACAGTCCTGTGAGGACTCCTTTGAATGTCCACTTGTACTGGACCCAGTTGACGTGCAATACTGCACATCAAAACCACCCCATGGCCTCTCCAGCCAAGAATTTGGGTAGAATGAAGATTCATTCTTGTTCCATATGGTCACCACCGTATAAGCACATTGCAAGGTGGATGCATACATCCATTGCCTAGTCCTCCAAGTCACTGAACTTGGACGTGCCTGTATAGCTGCAAATGTGCCTACTGTCCGCTTTATGCAGCTTCACCTCATCTGGTAACCGCAAGGTTACCCCCAGGGCATCATCGACTACTCAATGCAAGCGATCATGCATGGCTTCATGATGCATTCAAATGTCCTCCCGCTGACCTGGGGATCTAGTCGCTAAATCAGCGGCTTGGGGAAGTGACTTCCCTTGTCCACCCTGCGGAGGACGTCCTGAGCCTTCTTGACTGTGGGCATAATTGCCCTCGTCTCGAGAAGTCAACCTAGGGCTGTCATTCTGGCTGTTACCAGGGGCATCCTGTCTAGTGGCGCCATCTCGATTGAGGAAGTCTCCTCGATCATGATCGTTGCACTGCCCTGGGTCTGGAGAAGCTTGATTCTCCTGGCCCTGCATTATGAATTGACGACACATCTTGTCAATGGGCTTAGTGCCCTTGAATACGATGCCCTGATTGTCAATAAGGGACTGTCCCTTAGTTCTGAGGTTGCAATTGCACATATGTTGATATGCGACTCTGTCGCTCAACGTTTCTGCCATGGGCACACGTGGCATCACAAATGCCTCGCTCTCCATCTTGAGCATGGTACTATCGCGTCCATCTGGGCCTGACATATCTGTCCTAAGGTCTTGGTTACGCATGTGTACCCTTGTCCTGCTGGAGTATAGAAAGTACTCACCAGTTTTACTTCGGGCACTTCCTGCACCCATGCTAGTGCCTCCACTAGCTTGATTCCAACGTCTTGATTGCGACATGCCAAGCATTCCTCGGAAGTGTGGCTCCAGGGGGTCGAGACCCCAATTGCCTTGTGGCCTTCCACTGCAAATACATTTGCAGTTCCATAGTGAGCACTCTCACCATCAAATCAGTATATCTTGTACTGAATACATTGGGCACTTCGTGCCCTTGTCGCCTAAGTGCTACTATATGCGCTGAAGCATAGCGCTTGAGTCACGCTTGGGTGGTGTATTTCATCACCTCTGGGTGTAAATCCCAGAACACCTGCAAGCGCACGGTGTATGCGGTTTTCAACCACTGCTCCTCAGCTCCAGCGTCATTGCTGGATGACTCAACCACCTCCTCTGGGAGCTCTGCACTCTCTGGGACTTCTTCCACGGCTAGCATGTGCAGAAAACAATTTTCTGCGCAGGCTACCTCAGAGTTTGCAGCCTTCTCCAGTACCTCCTCTATGCGGGCTTCTGCTATCCTGGTAGGCATTGAGCCCACTGCAGTTCACCTGGCCCTGCTACTCCGGCTTGGAGGGATAGGTCCCCCAGTCCATACCAACAACTCAATGTCTACTGAGGCGCCCTGAGCGCCTGTCAACTGCTGACCTTCATCAGGGGGCCCTTTGGAAGCTAACTGGCTAGACCGTCACAGTCCTCCTGGCAGCTACATAACTGGGGGAGTTAATCCCCCTGGCATTCTGTCCTGTGGCTGTAGCTGGCCCTCATGCTGTGAGCTCTCAGCTCTCCAGACCTCGCTTTCATTCCCAAACAGGTTGGTGCTCTGACTTTGGTCTCAAGCCTTGGGTCTTGACTGACCCACATTGGGCACTGACATGTCCTGAATGTCTGCTGAGTCTCTCCATAACTTGTAGGCATTCTGCCCACTGTCAGTGGAAACTGCAGGTATAGGGTTACTCATTGATCCCCTGTTTGAAATTTGCATGGTGTGGCTGTGCAAGAAGCTTGAGAAGCTGATAGAGTTCTGTCAACGAACTCAGTGACTGACGTCAACTGCTAGGCAATAGATCCTAGCTGGTGGATTCAAAAAAATGTAACGAAGTTACAGTATTTGTGAGCTTAGGATCACACTGCACAGAATCAGACCAGTCTGGTCTATTGACTATGTAGTGTAATACAAGATTAAGCTGCTTATTAAGCAGCAGGTTGTAGGTATTTATAATTATGTAAATAATATTATAATAAATATAATATTATATGCTAAGTATCTAGTAAGTAAAGTAAGTAAATGCTATGTGGCCACTGCCACATAGCGGACTATGCTACACTATTGCCCTGGACAGCTCGGAGCCAAGCCTGATGCCCTCACCTGACAACCTGATATGTATCCTAAGAAATCCTTCAAAGCCGAGCAAAATGCCTTCAACCACTATATGGTAATCCTCCTCAAATATTTAAACACGGTACTAATCTTGAACAAAGAAGGCATTCTGAGACAGATCTGAGATGCCTCTCAAGACAATTACTTTGCCCAGCAGGATCCTCAGAACAGCCTCCCTGACAGACAATCCCCTGACCCCTCTTTCACCCTCTCTCCAGACAGCAAGATGCTCCTCTGAGACAGCTGCATCTATGCCCCGGACTTTAAGCATGTATGCCTCGACATTCTCCAGCAGCACCACAACCATAAGCTCCAAGGACACCCAGGAATCCATAAGACACTCCAACTTATCTCCCACACTTGCTTCTGGCCAGGGATGAAAAAGGACGTCACCCGGTACATTTGAGCATGTGAGCCCTGTCTCCAGGCCAAGGTCTGACACCGCCCCTATGGACTCCTCAAGCCACTACCCATAAGAAGATGCTCATGGTCATCCCTCTCTATGGATCATATCGTCGAGCTCCTGGAGTTGGGAGGGTACAATGCCATTCTTGTCATTGTCTGCAGACTCACCAAGCAGGCCATCTTCGTCCTGTGCCACACCACTGATGATACTCCAAAGTTTGTCCGACTCTTTCTCAAGCACGTGTTCTTGAAGCATGGACTGCCCAACGACATAGTCTTTGACTGAGGCCCCCTCTTTGTCTTGAAGTTCTGGATGTCTCTGTGCAAGGCCCTCAGCGTTTGGACCAACCTATCAACCACCTACCACCCAGAGACTGACAGCCAAACCAAACACGTTAACTAGACCCTTGAACAGTACCTTCAGATCTATGTCAACTACTTCCAGAACGACTGGTGCACTGAGCTCCCCCTTGCTGAATTCACCTACAACAATACCCCCCACTCTACCACCAGGGTGTCCCCCTTCTTTGCAAACAAGGGATACCACCTCTGGTTGACCCTGTCCCTCCAGGATATTCTGGCCCATGCTGCTCACAAAGTGGCCCAAGACCTCCGGGACCTCCATGAGTTTCTCTGGAGTGAAATCAATGTCACTAATAAGGCCTACTCCAAGCACGCTGACCCCCAGCAGGAGTCCACACCTGACTGGCCTCCCAGGACCCTAGTCTGGCTCAATCAGCACAACCTCCAGACCTGGTGCCCCTCCATAAAGCTTGACCACAAACTCTTTGGGCTGTTCAAGATCGTCCAGAGAGTATCCTTTTACGTCTACCAGCTCGATCTACCTCCAGGACTCAAGGGACTGCACCTCATGTTCCACATCTGACTCCTCAAAAAACATGCCCTGGACCCATTTCCCGGACAACGCCCCAACCGACCCCCCTTTCAAGATAGACGATGAGTACCTTTACAAGGTGGGCCACATCCTTGACTCCCGAGTGATTCACGGACGACTACACTACCTTGTGTGATGGGCTGGCTACGGGCCAGAGGACAACACTTGGGAGTCTCTGGGGAACCTGAAGACCGTCCCCAACAAGCTCCAGGAATTCCACTGGACCCACCCAGACAAACCCTGCACCCTCCAGGGCTGAAGTTGTCACAGATGGCCTTACAGGCATAACCCTTGCCTCTGGATTTGCTGCGGGATTCAACTCCCACCAATAAGTCTTTACCTTCTCACCGTACCCCTTACTTACAATTAAAGAATCATCCACATTTATTTATACACTAAAAATACACTACATACAAAGCTATGAAGCCCAAAAAAAAAGACTGCAAGAAACCTCTACAATGCTAACACCCCCCACTCCCTGACACTGTTGGCCCCTCCGCTGCTCCTGACCCCATCCCTGCCAACACTGGAGCCACCCCTACCACGGCCTCTATTGAGGCCAGTATGGCCACCACTTGTTGTATAAGAAAAGGGGCTTCCCAGCATCTGCTGCCATCTCCACCCACGACTCCAGAATGATCACGTTGCACCTCCAGTGCGCAGCAAGCAACCACCCCCATTGCTCCAGGCCCCAAATCACTTCTGTGGGCAGGGGGCTTGACGATGCCACGAGCCTCTGCTGAACAAAGGCATGCACTGAGGTTTTCCCATCTAGCAGAAGGTGGTGTTCTCAGGCCCAGCCTGCACACAGTCAACCAGAGCACCGGAGGAGACAAAAAACCACTCACGCATTGCTTTCCCATGGGCAGCCACCACGTTACCTACCAACCAGCTTCAGCCATGCACTAGACTTGCCTGAGCCTCCTCCACCCAACTCAGCAGGTCCCAGAGCTCCACCTCCCTGTCTCTCAATGGCTCCAGCTCCACCACCAACCCCACACAGGCCCACAGCCCCACCATCTCTGCCTCTAGTGCCTCGCAGGCCCAAAGTGCCGCTTTTCTATCCTCCCTCAACTCCTCTTGCACACCCTACTTGCAGGCGACTGCCTCTGACACATGACCCTTGATGCCAGACAATGCTCCTGGGCCCCCGCTTCCTTGAGTCAACACCGAAGAACCACGATATCGTCTCTGGGGTCCATCACAACACTCTTGGCCAATGGCCGTGTGGTGCCAGGGGAGAACAGGTGCCCTCATGACTGAGGCCCAGGCAACCTCCGACAACATTGGGAGGGAGGTGCTGGGTCCTCATCTGAAGACTTGCAAGCGTGGCACTTGCTCTTGTCTTGGCAGGGTGCTAGAAGCGATTCTGAGGATGATGACAATGCACACAGAACAACTAGGCGTCTGGCATGAGGTCAACAACACGTAACATCCCACTCCCCTCCTGCTTCCAGGGACCCCCTTGCCTGTGCCCTCGTACCCAGAGTCTCCCTCAGATACTCCATGATCCACTCCTCACTTTACCCCGGCCTGGGCCATGCATCTCGCCTGCCATGCTAACACCACAGAACAGCGCTCATGACACAGATGACATGCCACGCACATCAAAGTATCCCAGTGGGATCCTGCCACCGGCTCCTCAAACTCGCAATCTACTCTCCAACATGCACACATAATGCACTAGAAAGGATCAGTAAAGACGCCATGTGGAGAAGAGACGATGCACACCGGGCTAGCCGCCTTGCACCAGGACTGCTCTGGGGGCCTCCAGTATTGCCCCTGCACTGTTGCAAACTGTTTCAGGGTGACTTGCACCTGTGGGATGCGTTGGGATGGGGGGATGGCCCACACCTGCCCCACGCCAAGAATGGGCCATCGCTTGGGCTGAGACAACAAAAAGAGGGATGGGGTGGGGCCAGGGCATGAGCATGAGGCAAGGATGGTAAGGGGGGTGGAGACTCTGGACATGTTGAGGGCCCGGCAATCGGCACTGAACCCAAGAATTGTTGAGCGATTCTCCCTGTAGGGACACGTCAGCCAAAACATATCGTAGCACCTATTCCAGAATACTTATGGGCAAGTTCTTCGATCTGGCACCAGTCCCACGACCCTTTGTAGGCACTCCAATGGGATTTGTAGTCCTCCTAGGCCACCAAAGTGTTATCCCTGGGGGGAGGGGGTAGGTGAACAAAGGGGCGTGAGGTTGCACAATATGAGGGAGCAAGAAGCCTCCAAAGAGAAGATTTTCCCTTTTCTAACCTCCCAACTGATGGCATCAGGCTTCAAAACTTCAAATTTAGTTCCCACAAAGAAGGGCACAGCTGCCCCTGCTGCTTTGTAGAGACTTAGCATTAGAGGGGCGGGTGATGTCATGAGCCACACCTACGCCACTCCAATTCCCACTTGGCATCTGCCCAAACTCCCACCTTCAAGCCCACCCCCTGCCCCCCCCACCCAGCAGGTTCCTAGATAACACCAAATGCCCTCAGGTAACACTGGACCCAGACTGACTAAATCTGACGCCACCTCAACCCAAGCCAACCTGGCTGAACTCAGTGAACAACTCTCCAGCAAGATCTAAATCCTGACCGGCATGTCACGCACCCTGGGTGCCGTTCTGAACACTGACTGATCCACCCCGGGGGCCGTCCCCATTCAAAGCCACACTCCTGGCACCACTTCTGGACCCAGACAATACAGTGCAACCCATCTGCACTCCTGAGACCACACACACTGCCGAGGACTTCTATCCAGGCAATACACTGCACAGGACTGGCCATGTGGAGGGGGACACAGACCTCACCCAGCACCAGGTATTTAACCCACAGTTCGTAGCTCATTACGGTAGTCTTGATATTGCTATAACTCTTGTCTCTACGCTTGCTCGTCTATCTACTTTGCTAAATCTACTCATTTCTCTCTAACTCAGTTTCCTGGTCTTAAGTCTCACTTTTCCTCTTTTCTATCTTCCAGTCTTAGTCTCAGTTTCCCAGTTTTGGATTGTCCTTGATCCCCCCCCCTCAGTGTCTTTCTGTCTTCTAGCTCCACCTCCACTTTGTTGTGTCTTGGACTTAGCCCGGGACTCTACCCCTGCCAGCCCCAACTCCAGCCCTCCATGCACACTCTGGAGCACCACTGGAGCCCTGCCAGCTATTCCAGGGCACACCCTCAACTTCCTGGAGCTATCTGTAGATGTCGAGCCCACCTAGTAAGGACCCGCTTGCAGTTGGAAGCCCCCATTGTCAGCAGAACCTGACAGGAATCAAATCTGGTTAATGTGAAAAATGGTCTTCCTGCTTGGTCTTTCCATTGCAAATACCCTTCTGGGGTTGGCATGACCACTATGTTCATGTGATGGAAAGAAAGGTCCAGGGGAGGCAAAATGTGCTTGTACTCTGGTGTACACACCAGAGCCATTGTCCTATCTTGCAGAGTGGTATAATAATTGATGCTGATGCACTGAAACTTGTGCAGCAGGTAATACACTTCAGTGTAGAGTGACACTGATTTAAACTTGTTCTGCAAAAGCTCATAGAGCTTTTGCAACTGCTGAGGATTCATCAGGAATCCTCTCAGCACCATATGGTTAATTTCTTTCAAGGTATGGAAATACCTCTCTCCCTTCTCCTCCTCATATGTCTTTGTGGCTAAGGCCTCATTGCTCACAAACACTGTATTCAGTGAGCCAGGAGTAGTAAAAGTGACGGTCTAGTGCCCTGCTGTAAAACCAATTCAACCACTCCACAGTCATCCTGCTGATGAACATGTCCAGGCCATCCAGAATACAGCCTGTGGCCTGCTCCTCCCAGTTTTTATCGACTTTTGCCTGCTGGGCAGCCTTGTGCTTCCTTCAAGCCTCCCTCTTGCATCTCTTGTCTAAATGCACTTGGCGTTTAGCAGGGGTCTCTCCCTCTGAGAGGGTCTCATCAGATGACTCCCCATAGTTACTCCCATCACTCGGTGCATTTAGACTGAGCACAGCTAATATCAGGAGCCGTCCTTCTGCTTTATCATCTGTTCTTGTATCCTCTCTCAGAACTGCAGACAAATACACCTTCAGTGGTGCTTCAAACTGCACCACTGCCCCAAACTGCATCACCGCTCTGTCTTCTCCTCACGGCACATCTGCTCCAAACTCAACAGCTGACAGCAACACCTCATCCTGCCACTTCGTCCCCAACTGCAAGGAGGGTGCATGTATTGACGAGGACAATCCTTGTAAACTGGCATCAAGCTCTACAAGCTCATCATGCAGCTTGGATGGCATCAGCATGAGTTCTCCAGCTTCCTTTTGCCTCCTAGGTGCCTGTCACACCTCTGAACTACCTGCTTCCCATGACCTAACCTCCGGTACTACATCATGTGCTCTGAGGCATTTTGCCTCAGGCTGCTCCTTGGATGATGATGGCTGCCTTTTCATGGTGTTTGTGAATGTCTTGATGGTATTGTCGTTATGCTGTTGCAGCATAACAATCTCATCCAGAAGGCTAGTAATCACTACTTGGACCACAGGATCTGCCAGGAACGCAGATTCTGGTAGCACTTGCTGTCTGGCGGAAATGAGTCATCTCCAAACTGCCTCTGCCTGTGGGTCCAGCACCTCTGAAGGTGTTCTGATCTCCTTTCCTTTTCCTTTCTCTGCATACACCAAGCGCTGCGGAGATTGTGCACAACAAGATGATGGGGATGCTTATTGAGGCAGTGTTCAAGGTCAGGGTTGACCTCAATTCTGTACTCTCGACACTGGCTCATCTTGCCTGTGCCCTCCTACTTCCTGAGGGACTCCCTCTCATGCCACGGCACTCCTTGGAGGCAATCACCTCTGGTCTCTTCTATACGATTCTCATGGAGGCAGTGTCCTATCTTGTTGTCATTGAGGTTGCACCACTTTGCTCTTTTCTTGCAGCTGACGCCCTGCATTATTGTCCACGTCCATGAGTGCTACCTGTGGCACAGTTAGTGCTTTCTCATCCAAAAGGAGTGTACTTGCACTCTGGGTCTGTGCCTGCTGCATC
>JAMWFC010000054.1:759308-793116 GCA_027475525.1 Macrolepiota albuminosa | reverse complement strand
TGAGCACACCGGGACCCTGTCAGGACTCCTCACAACTACGTACGCCAAGCGCTGGAGACGGCATTGTACTGCGTATATGTCCAGCGCACCCAACCACAGTTGGCGTCATCAACGTTGTCACAAATTGTTGAATTTGTTGCTAAGGGTGATCCTCCCTCTCCTCCAGAACCCTGTGGGTTCTGAGGCTGCAGCTCACTAGTCATACACTGGTAAGGGTACAACATGATACTATAAAAACGTGAAAATTTGTCAGTGGAAAAAAAAAACACAATAAATTTCCCATCATCAGGTTACATAACCTGATCTGACCATCATCTCCGCATTGTGATCTGCACTATCTAATCAGATGGATGACTCTCCATCTTATCCATCTGACAATTGAATGATCCAATCTGGATCAAATCCTCATCCAAGCCGAGTTCTGAATGATCTGGTTGAGATATTATCATGGTGTAATTACATTATGTTACCTATCTTGTTATTATGCGATGTAATGTTGCATTTATACTAGTGTTTATAGTTATTTGCAGTTTAGTTCTTTTTTCTTGTGTTACATAGCTGAAATTGAGATGCTAGTCTGATTCACTCGTGTGACTAAGGACTTAGAATTTCTACTATTGTAACTACGTTACATTTTTTTGAATCTTCTGGTTCTCAGCTATCAGCTATTGGCACTCTGTCGAACTTGTCAAACTTTATCAGCTTTTCTGCTTCTTACACAGCCACTCTAAAAAATTTTCTGTCAAGAATACTTGGTCTGACATGGTCGATCCTTGTGGAGATAAAGCACCTGACATGTCCAGTCCAGACAGTGGACAGCATGTGGAAATGATGACGAAGTCATCAACATACTTACCTCCGTCCAAGCACGACGAGGGGTGAGAGCCCTCAACCTGAAGGGGATTCTGACCCTGGCCCCTGGAGGTGGCATCCTGGTAGCTATGTCAACTGGGGCCAAGGCAGGTCCAGCTAGACCTGAGTAGAAGCAGACAGTATTCTTTTGGGCAGTGGGGCCCAAGGACCAGGCATCAGGGGCGCTGCAGTCTGAGGAGGTATGCCTAGGCACCGGAACAGCGGAAAGCTCACCGTTTTGTCTGGCCAAGGCAGAGCAAGTAGGGGGCAGAGGTAGGGAAATGCCCCCACATATGAGGTCAGGAGCATGCTATGGGGCGTCTGTAGTGCAAGTGAGGTCCGCATTGCATCATGAGGTATGCACCGTGGTCAAAAGTGATCCCAATAGGGAGGGCAATGTAGATACATTGCGGGTGAAGGCTGAACAGGAAGGGGACAGCATAGGTCGCCGAGCATACGTGGAGGATGCGTCCTCAGATGAGGAAGAGCAGAACAGGGTGTTGTCCACACTCAGAGTGCAACTGAAGATTGTACTTGCGAAGTATCCGCAGGTGACAAAGAAAACGACGCAAGCATGCCTGCAGCTGTATGTGGTAAAGCACATCCAGATGATGAGGCACTGCCAGCAGGCAGTGCCCTCTGAAGAGTCAGAAGGGTATGTCAAGCTGTTTGCTCAAATCTTCGAGCTTGAGTTGCAGCAGTACCTTGAGTGCAAGAGGATGAGAAGTAGTACAGCGTCTACTGCTACACCAATGAGCTCAGTGGGATACGACTCCCTGTGGTTCAATTGTACCCCAGCAATAGAGGAGGCAATGGAATTGCTAGAGGCACCCAAGAAGGTTGATGAGTCTCAGAAAGACTTCGTTTGGCAGCATGCTGCTGCCAGCAGGCAGAGATACTCAACGGGGATAGATAATGAGGGGGAGTCAACAGTCAAAACATCAACGCAGGATGTAGCGGGAGGTGTGAGGAGTGAGACAGGGGCGGAATACTGCCTAATACAGGGTGAAGGAGTCTCATACTCTGGGGAAGAAGCAGAGTCACCGCAGGTGCAGATGGAGCAGCTGGGGCTGAGGAGGCTGGTGAGGCAAGTGGAGCCGCAGCAGAACCAGCAGGTGGCAATGGCCAATACTATGGCCGAGCAAGTCAACTTCCAGAGAATGAGAAACCAGGACCTCCGAGTTTGGGGGGAGTCGCAGGTAGATGATCAAGGCATTGTGTTTGAAGGCATTAATGGCGTGACACCTGTTGATAACATGCGTCGGCAGTATGTACAAGGGCGATAGGCTGTAGGTGGCCCAAGGCACGATAGCACCATGCATAGAGAGGTTAGAGGCGAGAGTCGCAAGTTGACCAGTCAGCAGGCAGCCAGTAGGCAACAGCAGGGGGGCAAGGCAGTGCAATCTGCTGCGTCTGAGGCACAGGAGAACACACCTGGGATGAATGAGGCAGCTAGGGCGCATAGGGAGAACATGCATGATCGGTTGATCCACCTGGTAGATGACGCACTGGGAGCACGTTTCAATTTCCCTGAAGGGATTAAGCCCCATAGGGTGGAGGCAAAGACTATACAGTCTTATACTGGGGGTTATCAGTTCTCGCAGCTCAAGGACTGGGCCATTGATGTGTGCTATCATCTGGTGGCATGCTGCTATGGGGGAGATGATATGGATCACAAGCGAGTGTTTGTATTGCAGGAGTTTTTGGAAGGAGAGGTGAAGGCATGGTATCGCCACCATATCCTGCATACAAATTGAATGGTCCAGGAGTGGACGTTTAAGGACGTCCTCATTGGACTGTACAATCAGTTTGTAAGCCCGTCAACTATGCAGGATGCACATGACGCCTTTCAGAAGGCGCAGTATAGTGAGAAGATGGGTGTGCAAGGGTTTATGATGTGCTTCGGAAGCACACTCAGAATATGGATGTCTACCCAGATGAGTATACCATACATGAGGCGTTCCTAGATGGATTGCCCTTGGAGATGAGGAGGTCGCTGATTTGCGACGATAATTTGTCTCCAGAGATCAATACCATGGACAAGTTTTTGGTGTATGCTGTACAATACAAGCAGTTGCTAAAGACGGCAATGCACTATGAGCAGCGGATGACAAGGTGGCAGATGCCTTAGCAGATGGCTGATAAAATTGGCATGTTTGTGATGTGGCGAGCCAACCTGGTGTTGGGTAGCACCCCGCAGATCATGGTCCATGATAATAAAAAGGGAAATAGGGTTGCCCAACAGGGAGGTAGAGATGAGAAGCTATGAGAGGATCGGGCCAAGAATGAAGGAAACGTGCAGGGCCAGGGCCAGCTGTGTAAAGATGAGGGTGGAGGCCTGAGGGCGGGGCCAAAGATTGTGAGTAAGGCGAGAACGCCTGGGGTCCAGCAATGCTTCAACTGTGGGCGTGCGATCATTTTGCGAATTCTCCTAAGTGTCCCCAGTATAGGCCGTGGGACTGTGTGCAGCTTCAGGCTGCCCATATGGTGGATGGTGGTGATGGGGAGACGAGTGAGGCCAGCAGCAGGCCGGGAGGGGACTCGGAGGCTGAATTGGCTGACAGTGAAGCGAGTGATGATGAATGTGTGGTGGAGGATGATGATGAGTTAGTGACGGTGGATGTGTACGCCAATGACTACTATAGTCATGATAGCGACTCAGAACACTTGGTGGTGCTCATGGACTACCCAGAGGATGAGTATGATCATCCAAAAGGGGACCAGCGCGTTTGAATGTGGCGAGTAACGCTGCATAAGGCCTCGACAAAGCTGAGTTGCCCGAGGTATAGGCAAGATGAGAAGGCATGTCTGGTGACATACGTGAATGTGAATGGTAGTCCTGCATGGACGTTGTGGGACTTGAGAAGTACCACATCAGGAATCACACCCCAGTTTGCACATGTGCACCAGATTCGTGTTAACAAATTGGAGGAGCCCATAACTCTCCAGTTGGGGACAGTGGGCAGTAGGTCGGTAGTCCAGTTTGGGATGAAGGCCAAGGTGGCTGTGGAAGGGGTGTCCATGACAGAGTACCTTGATGTAGTGAACTTTGATCACTATGACATGATTATTGGTACGCCATTCATGCGCAAGAATGAAGTCCTACTAGACTTTAGCAAGGATGAGGTAGTCGTTAATGGTGAATGACTGAAGGCAGAGTGAGTGGTCTTGGAAGACATGGATGGACGCCTGCATTGACAGAGGGCGACTGAAAGCGCTGTGACAAGAACTGACTCCATGGTCACCAATGCAAGGCGGTAGTGGAGGAGGTGAAAGAGAAAGTTGAGCCTGTGGCCAGTCTACTGGCAGATTTGCCGTGTCTGATGATGACTGAGGAGGAGTTTCAGGTGGGTTGAATAGCTTGGCCTGGGACGGTGAGGAACGGGGATACTGGGGTGAACGCTGGAGTGGAGATGAGGCGCGCAGTGTAAGCATCGAGAGAGTGTCAACCAACGTCATTGAAGGTCAAAGTAGAGGACCTTGTAATGGAGGAAGAGAAGCAGCAATGGGCCACGGAGGCGGCATTGGTAGCAGGTGCTGGGTGCACTCTGTGGGACTAGCCTTGTGTTGTGCCCGAGGTGCAATGGGTCTATGACCTGCAGATGCCACAAGAGTGGAACATGCTGGTGGCTTTGATGTGCATCCAGAATGTACACAGGGGGTCTAGTAGAGGCGAGGTGTATTGCCTGGCTACTCCGGATGAAGTGTTGGCGCCTTCGGAGATTAGGTTTGAGGGGGCAGCGCAGTCAGCACCGAGGCCACTACTGTGACTGAACGTCAGAGATAGCAGTGCTGAGCGCCTGCAGGTGCTTGATGACAGGTTTCACAAGCACCTACAGGGAGTGGTGAACAGACACTGGCCGGCCAACAAAAGCAAGAGGCCAGAGGTGGATGTGGAGCTGCTGTGCCAGCAGTGGCAGAGGGAATATGCCGATATTGTCAATGGAACGAAGGAGGAGTTGCCTCCCTGGAGGGATGTCAATTATGAGATAAATCTCATTGATGACAACAAGCGGTATAAATATCATCTGCCTTGCTATCTATGAGCGTTGCAGGACCAGTTGCGGGACAAGACCAACCATTACTTGAATGCATGTTGGTGGAAGGCGAGGCCGGCAGCGCAGGCAGCGCCACTGTTGTGCATTTCCAAGAAGGATGGGACATTGCACACAGTGCTGGATGCATCGCAGTGCAATGACAACACTGTTAAGGATATGACGCCCCTGCCAGACCAGGAGGTCATCTGGGAGGATGTGGCTCAGGCAAAGGTGCAGTCAAAAATTGACCTGACTGATGTGTATGAGCAGGTGCACATACGTACTTCTGACATATACAAGGCGCTATTTGCGTCACTCATGGAGACGTTTGTATGTGCTGGTGCTGTATCCTATTTATCCTAGGTGGGATGAGCCTATATGGCTCATTTGTGATGCATCCAAGACTGGAGTCAGGGTGATGTATAGGCAGGGGGTGCCATGGCAGACTTGCCACCCTGCCGGATTTATGTCGAAAAAGTTTACGGCGGTGCAGCAGAACTATGCCGTACATGAGCTGGAGACACTGGCCATACTGGAGGCCCTGCTGAAATTGGAGGACAAATTGATGGGGTATAAGATACACATCATCACCAACCATAAGGCTCTTGAGTTCTTCAAGACACAGGTGCACCTGTTGCCATGGCAACGCTGCTGGGTGGATTATATATTGAGATATCAGTTCGACATTACATATGTGAAAGGTGAGCTGAACAAGATTGCTGACTGTTTGTCCCGATACTTTGAGAGTGACACAAAGGAGGACATATATGATGAGTATAAAAATATCCAGGTGGACAGGCGCATGGATCCGGATGGGAAGGATCTGCCCATTTAGAGATACAAGGAGATCAAGGAGCATGTGATTGAGATCCAGGCCATGCAGGTTCAGGAAGCCAGACGCAGTTGGCACCTACAGGACCGGCAGGAGCAGTGTAAACTGGAGGCGCATGATATGGTGTGGGCTCAGGAGATGCCTGATGGATGGATGGGGGATGGGCCACATGCAGCAGGGCTAGGAAGCCTAGTGCTGGGGGAGGCCCTGAAGTCAAGTGGCGGTAGAGCAGGGCCGGTTGGCCCAGAGAATTGCGAGTTTGCAGACATGGTGAGATGTGAATATGCATGTGATGTGCTGTTTGCGGAGATTGTAGTAAGCCCTGGGGATCACACCTGCTTTACCGTGGAGGACAGGTTGGTATACACCAGCAACGTGGTGGGGGATAGAGTGCTCAGGGTGCCGAGGAACCGGCAGCTAATTACAACTGTGCTGGAGCAAGTGCATCGTATAGTGGGACACTTTGGCCCCCAGCAGACGCTGGCCTATGTGCGGTGGTGGTATTGGTAGCCTCAGATGGTTGTGGATGCGACTAAGTTTTGTGGGACATGTGAGTCGTGCCAACGGTTGAAGACATCGAACGTGAGGCCGGTGGGCCGGCTGCACTCTCTGTCTATTCCTGTTAGGCCTTGGGACTCGATTGGGATGGACTTTGTTGGTCCTTTTCCAAGGTCCCAGGGTTATGACTATCTTTGGGTGGTCATTTGTCAGATGACCAGTATGGTGCATTTGATACCGGTCTGGCCTTTGACTTAGCGTATCGGATACACTACCATATGCTCTTTGGTTATGCCTTGGCACAGGCAGTATGTGCCAGTAGAGCAGGCTGACCCACCATAGTGCAACAGCTGGCACTGGTGTTTGCACAACCTGGATTGTATAGGGAGGCCATAGCGGCCTTCAATGAGAAGGATGCTCAACACCCATTTCAGCTGTTGGGCAGGGAAAACTTTGAGTGCCACCGAGTATACGTGCCCAAAAGCTGCAGAATTGTATCCCAATAGAATAGGTGGACCATGCATACACCTATGGATTGGTGTACATGGAGCAGCACTTTTTCAAACCCACCGTTTTGCTTGACATCTTCTGAGCAGCTGATAATGAGTGACATTATCGCTTGGCCACATACGGCGTGCCTCCTGCCATCCCAAACTGGGATGGGTGGCATGAGATGGATGCAGATGATCAATATCGATTATTGTTTAAGATCTGTGAGGAGGAGAGGGCAAGCATGCTCACACAGAGCAGGGAAATGTACTACTATATTAGTACCAATCCCAACTTTGAATACTTGCAGATGAGACTACAGGAGGACATTCCTCCCATCCTGACACCCTCAGGGCGCCCTGTGGATACCAAGGCGACTAACATTGCCCTAGAGGATACGGAAATAGCTGCCTCTGAAGAGGTCGTAGATGCCCAACCATTGTTGTTGACTAACGTTGACTTAAGAGATGAAAGCGGCAGCGGATTGGGCGAGGCTTCTAGCCCGTTACTCACTCCATCCGGATATTCAGCATAGATTGGAACCCAGCGCATGGGAGAGTGGCGCAGTAGCGCCTGACAATATTGAGAGATGAAGATGAAGGGGCAGCAACACTGCCCCACCCAAAAAAAAAAAAACGAGAATGCATCAAGGCAGCAATTGAGCCCTCAATGCAATATAGATATGTTAGATCATGATAACAATCTCAATGGAGGGCATGTAACGGCCCAAATTTACATTATGTTACCTATCTTGTTATTATGCGACATAACATCGCATTTATACTAGTGTTTATAGTTATTTGCAGTTTAGTTCTTTTTTCTTGTGTTACATAGCTGAAATCGAGATGCTAGTCTGATTTACTCATGTGACTAAGGACTTAGAATTTCCACTATTGTAACTACATTATACATGGTTATTAGTTTAAGCATATAAGCGCTTAGCAAGCTGACTTGAGCACTTCATGCCTTACAGCTCCACGTACTGATCCAATGCTGCCAACTTGGCACATGTGTGAGATAATTCCCATGTCATATCACCCACACTCCATCATATCTTGAATTCAAGGTGTGTTCCCTCCTGCCACCAATGGCCCAGAATCTCTTCAATGAACCACTCCTGTTCATCACTGGTGCCAAAATCATATGTCTCAGACGTCATCCAATTAGAAAACATAGCATCATTGTTTGCGTTATATTGCCTAAGTAACGACACATGAAATTTAGACACAATCTGACATGCTTGCAGAGCTGCAGGCAGCTCTAGAATATAGTTTGATGTGCTTGGTTCCACGACCAAGACCTTGTACAGCCCAATGAATTTTGGGCACAGCTTCCTTATCCTCCCTTTTGGAAGATTCAAATTTTTGGTCAACAGATATACTAATGTACTAGGTGTTAGATTGGGTTCGTCACTCCATCTATCATTTGCATGTTGTGCCTGTATGACATGTGCTGCAATGATAGCATCATGTGCATTGGTGAGATTCTCCAAGACTTTTTATGCAAAGTCCTTCATCTCTTTGTGAACAACTCCATCTTCCCTGAGTTCTTACAGCATGGAGAGCATGTATCCTCCATTGAGCTCAAACGGTGCATATTTCATGGTCTCTGACACACTTGCATTGATTGCAAACTCTGTCAGTGGTATTCTATCTATCCAGTCATGTTGGTCCAGTCAGACCACCGTACAAAAAATCTGGGCAATACTTTTATTTGCTCGCTCTGTCTGTCCATCCATCTGCAGATGAAACAAGATTGACATAAGCAGTTTAGCCCCCAAGAGCTTGTGAAGCTCCCATCATCAGTGAAACGTAAACTTTGCATCTTGATCACTCACGATCAAGCTTGGAAGGCTGTATAGCCTTACAATCTCCTTTAAGTATATTCAGGATAACTCTGATGCAGTAATGTCATGTGCACCAGTATCAAGTGCACCATACTGGTCATGCAGCAAATCACCACCCAAAGGTAGTTATAACCTTTGGATTTGGAAAATGGGCTGACAAAATCCATTCTGATGGAGTCCCAAGGTTTTGTCAGAATAAACAGGGAATGTAGCTTCCCTGCTGGCTTCTTATTGCTGGTGTTCAACCACTGGCAGGCCTTGCAGATCTGGCAGAAGTTCATCACTTCTTTCTGCATTTGAGGCCACCAGTATCACTGCCTCAGGTATTCTATTGTTTGGTTGGTTCTAAAATGACCAACAATCTCATGTGCTTGAGCAATGATCTGAGTGATTATTGTTTGGTTGCGTGGCAAACACACCACCTTGCATCCTCAAACATTCATTATTCATATCAGTCCTTTCCCATCCATGCTGAAATGTGGATGAGCAGCTGCATTCTGCTGAATTTTGGTGTAGAATGCATCATGGCTATAGCTCTGAAGTACATTCCATAGGAACTCATCAGTTTGAGGAACAGGAGAGTCACAATACTCTCCTGCAGGTAATAATGCATCGGCAAGTATGATATCTTGGCCATATGGTCCAAGGCCACTACCTGCTGCTTTGTGACTTGGCATTATTGTCACCTTTGGCTGAGCCTGTTCTAGTTGCTCAGCTTCTATGTCTTGGGCCTCTTGCTGCTCTTGCAACTGTTGACTGCATCACAGTTCATTTACTTGCATGGCCCAAAGCTCTACCACATGTTCTTTCACTTCTTTGTAGCAATGGTACAGGAGATCATTGCCTTGGGAGTCAATACAAATATCTGCATTGACATAATTGTGTGTCTCATGGTGTTTACTGGCTCTATTGCTCTTAAAGTATCTCAAGAGACAGTCAGCTACCTTGTTTAGTTCTCCTTTGACATATGTGATGTCAAAGTTGTATCAGGACATATAATTAATCCACCGGTGTTGCTGGGAAGACAGCATTGCTTGAGTCTTGAAAAACTCAAGTGCTTTATGGTCTGTAATAATGTGGATCTTGTATCCCATCAGTTTGTCTTCCCACTTGAGGAGTGCCTCAAGTATCACTAGTGTTTCTAGCTCATGGACCACATAGTTCTGTTGGGCTGAGGTAAACTTCCTCGACATGAACCCCACTAGACAGCAATTCTGCCAGGAACTTTCCTAGCCATACATTGCTCCAACTCCAGTCTTTGAAACATCACAGATGAGCCAAATTGGCTCATCACACCTAGGATCTATTGGCCAAATGACTGGTGTCTTCAAGCAGATCCTCTTAATCATCTCAAAGCATCATTGGTGTATAGGTCTCCATATAAATAGAGCTCCATTCTGAGTAATGGACATCAAAGGTCCAGTATACGCTGTTATATTGGGCAGACAGTTGCCAATATAGTTTACCAGTCCAACAAATTGTTGGACATCATTATAATTACAGGGCACACACCATTCACATATGCGATCAATTTTGTCCTGGTCAGAGTGAATGCCCTGACTGTCAATCTTATGTTCCAAGCAGTCTACTGTCTCAGCATACAGTTCACATTTTTTCCACTTGAGGTACAGTAGATTAGATCTCAGTTGCTCAAAAATAACACAAAGATGCTCTTCATGTTCTTCGATTGAATTGGAGTATATGAATATGTTGTCCAGATATATATGGACAAACCTTCCAATAACATCTCAGAAGATAGAGGTCATAAGCCTCTGAAACATTGCAGGAGCATTACAGTCTCCTATCTGCATGATGTTGCTAACATATGTTCCTATGATTGACAAGAACACTGTCTTTGGAATATTGGACAAGCGAATTCTCACTTGCTCATATGCATCCATCAGGTTGATTTTTGACCTGAACTTTGCTCTAGCCACATCTTCTAGAATCACTTCCTGATCTGGAAGTGGCATAACATCCTTTACTGTGTTGTTATTGCATTGGCAAGCATCCAATGCAGTCCTCAGAGTACTATTTTTCTTTGGGATGCACAATAGCGGTGCAGCTTGGGATGCTGGTCAGGCTTCCTACCAGTGAGCTCTCAAGTACCGATTGGTCTTGTCTCTGAGCTGTTGCTACAATGTTATTGGACATCATGGCAAATGGTATTTATATACCTTATTCTCATCAATAAAGTTGATTTCATGGAGTTGATTTCACATCAAGGAGGTAATTTCTCCTTGGTTCCATTCAGAATATCCCCAAATTCCTGCTGCCACTACAGCTGCAAGTCCAGAATATCCTCCTCCATAAAACTAGCAGTTTTACCTTTGCCTTTCTGGTCCACGTCCTTGTGTGGGCACCCAGATAACTTTGCTTGTACAGCTGGGCAACCATACTTCTCTCTGAGAGCAGTAATCCTCAGCTCACTGTCATCCAGTGTGTGCAATCACACAGGCACTTCCTTCTTACTTCTCTGCAATGTCACTGACAGTATGTCGAAAAACACCTCACTCAGAAGTGATATCTCATCATCACTAGCCTGACAATATGACTCTTTCTTTGGCATTCAGCATAGTTCATTTCATGCATACATTGATGCCACTAACTCATTCCACTCAGCAGGCATCCATGGGTCAAATGCCTACCCAAACGTGGGATGAGGTACTGGTCAATCCCAAATTGACCAATTCATCTGTGTAGAGGACATTTTGTCCTCCATCATTTCCTGTTCATCATCTGCCACAAGGTCCTCCACCTTGACTTGAGATAATGTCAGTTGGCAATTCATGCTTGCTGTTTGCTGAGGCTGCTTGTCCTTAGGCTTACTTTGCCTTTTACCCTTTATCTTGGGGCTTTCCCCCCTCTTCAGAGTATGTTTGTACTCTACAGCCTTGCTTTCCAGCATCATCAAAGCTGGACTAGTTGTTGGCAAGCTCACACAAGCTTGCTCCTCATTCTCTCCATCCTCCACAGTAGGCGATTTGCTGCCACCAGCTAGTCAGTGTCGCCTGACTAGCATTTTTTTTTCTGTAGCACGGTGTCAATGGAGATGTCCATCACCATTGTCTATAGTCACTCATATGGCAAGGATGGTGTTGCCATCCACCACTATCTCATTCTTCTTAAAGTCAAGGAGGATGTTGTGCTTCCTCATATACGGCATTTCTATAATCATATTGTAGCGATCAAAATTTGCTATATCCAGGTACTCTTTAGTTCTTGATTTTGCACAGGCAATACTCACCTGTGTACCAATCTGTACTGCAGCTCAACTGCCCACAGTGCCTAACTGAAGGAGTAGTGGCTCCTTCAGCTCACTGACATAAATATTGTGCACTTGACAAAACTGAGGTGTCACCCCAGTGGTCATACTTTCTGAATCCCACAAGGTCCATGCCTTGTGGCCATTCACCTCTATGTATGACACAAGACACTCCTTGTCCTCATGCTTCAGTACTGGTCTCACCAGTTTCTCCAGAGCTTTGCAAAGGTGTATCTTATACACCTTCACATTGGCTGCTCCAACTGGTTGATTTAGTATGCTGGCCAGGTAGTCCGTCAGAGCTCCCATGAACTCTGAGTCCGACTCCCAGATGTAGTAATTGTTGTCATATACATTGACCTCAATGTACTCATCCTCCGACAACTCTTCTGGTACAGAGGCATTCTCATCCTCTGGTGCATCAGGACTGAGGTTTTCCACCTCATCGTCTTCCATGTCAGGTTCATTATCTGAATCTATCTCTTTGACATCAGGGATTAGCCACTGGCTATCCACCACTCTCTGGACACACATTTGTGAAATGCCCAGGTTGGCCACATTTGAAGCACTTATGCGCTGCAAAGGGGCAGGTTGCTTCAACCCTCAGTGGCCCATTTGGCATCTTGGCCATGTCAGCAACCTGTTGTGGTCAAGCATCCTCTTGGCGTAGACCCCTCTGAGGGTCCTGTGCTAGTAGGTCCCTCTAATCTACCAGACGGTCACTCTGGAAGCATTGCTCCTGTCGAGGTGCTGTCCTCACTACAAACCACGTGTTTGTATTGCCCACCATTTTCTTTTGGCAGGCCCAGAAAGTGTCTACCTTCCAAGGTTTGGTTCTTTTTGTTGGTTGAGTCTTTGAGCTATGTAGCTCAAAGTGTTTTGCTATCTTGTGGGCTTGCTCATAGTGCAATACATGTGCTATGAATTTCTCAACTGTATTCACTTTGAGCGATAGCCCATCATCGCAAATGAGAGACTCTCTCATTGCATTGGGTATCCCATGCAGGAATGTGTCAATCATTACCCAGTTATCTGGGTAAATAGACATATTCTGTGTGTAGTTGATCAAGGTGTTATAGAAACCTTGCACATCCAATCTTTCGGTATATGAGGTTGCAATGAATGCCTCCTAAGCATTCTGCATAGTGGATGCACTCACAAACCTGTTATATAATTCAAGGATTACATCCTTGAATATTGATTGCTGTCTTGCACAATTGTAGTGCAAGACATGATGTCAAAATCAGGTCTTGGCAGGTCTGTCCAAAAACTTCAGAAGAACAAATACATGTTCTCTGTCCAGATGATCACCTCCATGCTGGCATGCTGCCAGATGGTTGCACACATCCATTGTCCAATTTTCCAAGTCACTAAACTTGGACTCTTCTCTGTACAGATGGATGTGTTTTGACTCTGCCTTTTGCAGTTTTATACCATCAGGTAGGTGCAGTGCTATGCCTACTGCATCATCAATAATACTACTGAGATGCTGGTGCATATTCTCCGTATACACCTTTGTTGCCTCAGTTACTCCAGGTGTTTTATTTCTGCCTTTAGCAGGAGGTACCACAGAGAATGCATATACAGGTCGTTGGCCTGTATAGTACAGTTTTCCTGCATTATTCTAGTATGGTGGAACCTCCCATCTTCCTAGTTTCTCCATTACCTGTTGACTAAAAAGTCAACTCAGCTCTGTAGAGGGAGGATCCCCTCTCCTAGTGTCAGGCTGTTGTGTCCATTGGACATATTGCCTTCTCATCTTATTGATGGGCATTATACCATCAAATACAATACCCTGGTCATCTATCCAAGAGTGTCTCTGGTGTTTCAGGTCTTGCTAATAAGCCACCCTCTTCACAAACTTATCTGCCAATGGCACTTGATTCATCAGTAAGATATTCTCCACTGATTCCTGTTTTGTGTGAGGGTGCACTGACTTCTCCACCTCAGCTATATGACTGTCTACCACTGGAATGGTAGATACCGACTCAGCCATCAACAGAGGTCTCTCTGGTTGACCTCTGAACACATTCTGTCTTTGTGCTGCCACAAACCTTGCTGCAAACTGCTCATCAGACTCCCCTGCTTGCTGGGGCACATATATATTACCTATTCCCTCCTCCAAATGTGGAGACAATTCTGGCTTTGCTGAAGGGGGTATATTTGGGATCAAATTTGCTCCTTCTGAGGTCGAGGCAGCTGATCCTCTATTAGCCTTGCAGTACATATATGCTTGAGCTTCAAGGTCAAGAATCTGAACATACAAGGTAATATATTCAATGGTATTTGACTGAGGTACATTGTCATCTCGAGCTTGTATCAACCATATGTGCTTCAGTACATATAGTTCTAGTTGAGCATGCATGATATCTTTAGTAATGCTAGGGTATCTTTTCTATAGTATTGCACACTGAATCTGAAGGGTGGACTCACTCTATCCACTCTCTTCATCATCAGATGTTTTGTCCTCCTAGTGTACTACCAGAATTCTCTGCTCAGGAATTTCTGTTTCCTGAAGCACTCCAACTCCCTGCTGATATTGCATCAGTGGGGTAGATTCAGTTGGAACTCTCCAACTGCCTGCTTCTGGTCTTGGCATTTTTCCCAGAAAGTACGACAAAGGTCTGCGACCTTCAGTAGGACCCTGAGCGCTACTCCTGCTCTGAAACTGTCACCCTGACCTCCTGGCCTGCATGGGAGATTTGTGGTCTCTGCTAGGTTGCTGGTCCAGGTTTTCCACAACTACTCCTGGTTTCATTGCACCACTTGGCACAGCTGTCAGCCACACTTCACTCTATTGCATTCCTCCTGGCATTCTCTGAGGCTGCCAGGAAGGCTCAGCCTCAGTATATTCTGACCTGAAATGATCTGGATCAGCTGCAGCAATTTGAGGATACACCAATGACTAGTCAATGGTCTCACCATTGTGTGTCGGTTCAGCAGATTGATTGGTATCCATCCAATCAGGTGTTGCTACATCTCTTTTAGTCCAGGAATGTGCATCAAAGAAGTTGATGCACTGTTCAATGCAATCACAGTCTAGACTATCAGTCTAGACATGTAGTCTTTGTCTGTAGTATCAGAATTGAATCCAAAAGGTTCAAAAAAGTGAAACAAAGTCAGATAAAAAGCTTAGCCTTACAGTCACATAGCAGAACCAGATTGGTATGCAATTCTAGTACTACGTATAACAGTAAAATTGGCTGTCTTATATAAGGCAACCAGCTAATATGTACAGAGTAATAATAAGTAATTAATATAATTGTATATTAATTATCTAACTAATATTATGATATGTTATAGTGCATGCAATTTATTCATTTTAAGCCATGACCAATGGCCATGCATGGCAAGCAACATATCCAATCAGTGATAGCACTGATGGCAGCTGAAATAACAAGTGACAGCTGGCATCATGCCATCAGCAAGCATTGACAAATAGCATCACTCAGATAGCATGTGGTACTGCTAGCTGGCAGCAGCACTTACAAGCTGGAATGATGGCATTTCCCATGTCTCACCTTGGTGCCTTCTCTCTACTTGGACAAACGGCATTCTCATTAACCTCTCATTATTTAGTTTAATGCACAGCAACTACTTACATTCTTTCTAGTTTACTGCTCCTTGGCAACACCTAGTTGCTTAGCAACAGCGAATTTATTTTACTATAAATATTTACCATTGTTATTAGTTAGAATAGAACAGAGTACCCTAGTTTACACCTCTCAGTTCACCTCATGGTTCAGATTTCTTTTAAGCTGACTAAGTTTATAGTCGCCAACTGTCTGAGCACTCTTAGCCTGCTTGCCATAGTAATGCTTATAGAACCTACATGCCTTGCACTTACAGCAGACATCATACAGCTTAATTGTTGCTAAGCCTCTAGTTTTTTTGCCATGTCCTTTGCTGCATATACTCATATATACATCTCCCTATCATTCAGGTGCACTTTGTTATTAGCGCACCTCCTTTACCACATATCTCTTACCAACTCCACTTACTGACCTTCACCAAATCTTGCTGTTCAATTTGTTTCTGACTTGTTCTCTGGGAACTGCCTGGAACTTCCTCAACACTTAGCGCTGATGACACCAATTGTGGTTGGGTACACTGGATAATACACAGTACAACACTGTCTCCAGCACCTGGCATGCTTAGTTGTGAGGAGTCCTGACAGAGTCCTGGTATGCTTGAGCAAATGCAATGAGTCATTGCACTAATTAGTAGCGCCTTGGACACTACCTAGCTAACTATGAGTGCTATAGTCTAAACAAAGATATTGAAAAGAAAAAGAATAGGGCAATGCAATATGCCCATAGGTGGCACTACAAATGGCAAAAACAATAAAGACAAAGCTAGCACCCAACTTAGTGATGAGGCTAGAACAAGCTAGCATGATTTGAATGCTAAGTGTAACTAAGGGTGCTTCAAGAGTTACAATTTGTTGTTATATACATGCAGAGTAGGTATCTTTTATACTATGCACTACTGTATTTTTGAAATAAGTCTATTCGCAGTGCTACCAATTAGCACCTCTCCTTGTAGTTACAGTTAATGGCAACTAGTCAATGGCAACCAGCATATATAGGGAATGGCAACCAATGGTGTTATAGCCCATTGGCTATAGTGACTCTAAACTAATGTTGGTGCTAAACATTGTATCAATTCTTGATGGGTTAAATGTCAGGTTAGAATATATCCTGTTCTGTTGTTATTGGTTCTTTTAGACTTCTGATTGAGGTGCCTCATCAAATAATAGTGCCTAATGCTAACACCTTTTTGGAACTAATTGAGATTTGATCAGAGTCACCTCCCCACCATCATGCTAGCACTATGAGTCCTGGACCTTCTAAATCTTTAAAGTCAATAGATGGTATATGCTGAAGGACTAATAGTGGTGGTTGAGACTGATAAGCAATGCCTGTAGCAGAGTGCTAAGTCCAAAGGTAGAATCACTAGAATCTCCAATATATCAAATATCAGTAGGCCTATAGTGCTTCTTGATGTGCTCAGCCCAAGTAGAAGCCTATCATCTTCTTCCAACTGAAAAATTGACTCTTCTCAGTTAAATACTGTCATTAATTTGACTGCACTACAGTCCATGTAATGCTGCCAGCACCTTATAAACTCATTTCTAGACATTCCTTCTGCTCGTGTTTCTCATCCCATCTTTTTCAGAATGTCTGGTTTTGCTGCCTCCACCCTTCCCAACTTTCTTGCCAAAGCTTTGTACTTGTTTGATTGCAAAAAAGCTACCAGTGCCACCAATGTGCCACAAAATGTTCCTGCTATAATGTGGCTCTATCAGCAATGGTTGGTGGTGCATGGCCCTGACAGCTCCTGAGCACATGAAGTCAAGGTTTGTGAGTGGTGCATGGCTTAGTACTGGGAGTATGAAGGTGCCAACTGGTTGCATCCATTTGTGGGGTTATTTATAAATTAAGTTTGATTTCAATTTTGTAGCACTAAAGTTTGGTGCCTATAATAGGCTCCTTCTTTATCCAATGAGATTAATGCTTTGCTAGCCAGTACTGAAGTTAGCAAGGTGACTCTCCTGTCTTGCCCTATGCTAGCAGTGTTGACTTTGAATAGTTGGCCCAAACTTTCACAGACCCTTGCCAGTCTTCCCAGCACCCCATCAACTCAGGCTGCTTCTTTGTCCTCTACTCTGCTTGCCTCTTCTACACTTGCTTCTCCTGTACTTGGCAGTCCTTTTTGTGGTGCCGCTTCTTCTGCTTGTCCTGGTTCCCCTCATTTGAATGTCAAACAAATTGCCATACCTGCCACTGAGCCTAGGATAGATCCTTTTTATTCAGTTTCCCATGGTTCTCCATAAACTTTTGCCATTGATAGGACCCCTTATAAAATCAGTGCATCAACATCAGGCTATGGCAACGTGGCATTAGCTCAGAATATCTTAGCATGCACTAATTAACCAATTTTGGTGATATTTGATAGCCACACATGGCAAGAAGCAGATCTGATCAATAATAGTACTGACAGCAGACAGAATAACAACTGACAGATGGCATCAGTCACTGACAACAGCACTTAGCAAGAAGACTGATGATCTATCAAAACTGATGGACAGCTTAGGACCTTAGCATCTAACAGCGCTTAATATCTCAATTTGAAGCCTGACATTGCTTAGTATCTCAGACAGACAGAAGGTTGATGGATTGATGGTTTAGCGTTGTGATCTGCTGCTTGGCGTCACTAAGTGTCTTGAATGGATGGTAGAGATCTGAAACTATTGGAGCCACCCTATAAATTTTCTAAGTTCACTGCACTTTGGTGTTATTAGTTACTTGGCAATGGTGAACTCCTTGTAGTATAAAAAGTACTTACCAACCTGTGCATAATCATTAGAACAGAGTTTTTTGCCCCACTTACTCTAGTCTCCCTCACAGTCCAAGTTTCATCTATGGTCAGCAACGTCAAAGTAATTGGCAGTTGCAGACTATCACCATCCAATGACATTTTTGTGCCTTGCATTTACAGCAGGCATTAACGTCGCTTAGACCTTGCTAAGCTTATTGTGTTCTTGCCACTCATATTGCTATGTTTACTTACTGCTTCTTCCACAGGTGCTTGTTACCTTAGCACTTGACACTTGCCAACCCCTTTCCGACTTTACCTTATTTTATAGGCACATTCTCTGGGACCTGCCTGGGATTCCCCTCAACACCTTAAGCATGCCCAATGCAAGCTTTTGGCTCAGTAACACTTTTACTACATTTATTACTGACTAAACTTTGGGCATCATCAAATTGGAGCCCACCAAAAGGGTTTTTTAGGGCAAAATTCTGCTAGAAACTCATCTTCAGTGTAAGCACTGTCTGCTAGAGCAGTCAGCAGAAAGCATTCTTCCTTTTTACCTGTCTCCATTTATTCCTCAACTTTCAGGTGCCTTACCACGCCATACTTTAGACCAGAAACTACAGAATGCCAAAGATGAGCTTACTATAGATGACATTCCTGATATCTTCCTGCATTTCTTGGAATACAATCTTAGTGCCAACAATCCCTCAGCATCTCTGCTTGCTGCTATCCAATCGTTTACTCCACCAATGCCTTTAACTCCTTTTTCTCAGCTCTTCAATTTCTGTCACCCATTGCTAAGACTTTGAATGCCTTCCCTATGTCCACTAACTGAACTTGGCACTACAGTTGCCGTAGAACAACCAGTTCAGTGCATGCTGCCATGCAATCACTTTTCAGCATCTAAATGGGACAAGTCCAAGCTATGAGAGCTTTCCCAGTATTTTAAAAAATTAGAGTATTTATTCAGGGATTGTGGAGTTACCGATCACATGCAGATGAAGAAATACATAGCAAGATATATATCATACAACATAGCAGAAACATGGGACAGGCCTTGCCAAGTTTGCCACTGGCTCCAGCCCAAGGCACATCATATGAAGGTTAGAAGACGGCAGTAATCCAGTTGTACCCTGGCACTGAGGAGGCTACCTGATACACAGTAAACAAGTTACAGAAATTAGTACAGGAATCATTTAACAATGGTACATATTCTCTTGGCATGTTCTCTACGTATTACTATGAGTTCCAGAAGATCGCTAGGTGGCTTCTGCAAAACAGCAAGCTTTACATTAACAAGGAACAATGTCTATTTCAACAGGGCATCCCGACTTCGCTTTGGACTCGTATCACTCATTGCCTAGAAATTGTCTAGCTGACACACCACTCAGAAGAGCCATATAATGTTGCCGACATTTTTGACACAGGCAAATGGTTTCTCAAGGGAATGGACACTGGCATTGATATGCAACATGCCAGGATGAGCCCACCCCCTGAACAAATCAATGGTATTATTTCCATTCTGCCTCCTGTTGCTGACTTTGTTAAGAAAGAGGATCTCAATGCTGCTGTTACTGCTGCTATCGCTTCTGCCATGATCTGCATCTAAACTATGATCACTATCAATCTCACTGCCAACCAACCTGCTAATACACCCATGCCTGGCCCTTGCCATTTTTGTGGGGAAATTAGCCACATGATGACTAGAGGATGCTGTGCTACTTTAGAAAACTATATTTGGCAAGAAAGAATTTAAAGGGCTATCAATGGCAAGATATTTCTAACCACTGGCACCACTATTTCCAACTACCTGGACAAGAAGTCCTTCCAGGAACAAGTTGATGAATGGCATAGGCACAATCCAGGGCAAATAGTTACAGGCATGCTTTCTGGCAACACTAATCCTGATCCTGAGCAGGCGACTCAACAGCAAATGATTTACAAGGTTTTACACTTCAACAGCATTGGTGACCACCCTACTTTTTTGTAGGAAGAACATATCGCTAAGCTACAGAAAAAATTGGATTTGCTTAAAAATCAGGTTTTTGATAGGGTTAAAGTTAAGCAGCCTAAACAACCTCTCAAAGGATATAGGCCAATGCCTCCTGCTAGCCAATTACCAACTCCTGCTCCTGCTGCACCTCCAGCTACAACCTCGGAATCATTCTCATCTGCTACCACTCCAGAACCACCTTTGCCGCCTCTCCACCCCTACTCAGAGATCCTTGACCATTATTATGCACCTGCACAACAAAATTTTGCTGCTCTTGAGAAGAATCCTGAGGATGGGTACCAACCCACAGCACCAATATTTGATATAGAAAGTGCTTCCCAGTTTTTCTATTACCGTTGACTCTCCTGGCACTGATGAACCACCTGCCAATACTATTACTAATGCCACCTCTGTGGACCCAGTAGAGACCTATCTTAGGTTGGTAGAACATGGAGAAGACCTAGCAATTTTTACCGTCACTCAAGAATCACATGCTATTCACTCAGTTGCTCTAACTGTAGATAACAAGCACAAGGTCAAAGCTATTGTGGATAGTGATTTTCAAATCATTGCTATGGCAGCTGAAGTCACTAATGATTTGGGTCTCATTTATGATCCTACTGTTATACTAAACATGCAGAGCACTAATGGCACAGTAGACAGATCCTTAGACCTTGCCAAGAATGTTCCTTGTACCCTTGGCGACATCACTTTCTACCTCCAGATACACATTTTACAATCTCCGGCATATGATTTACTTCTCAGCAGACTCTTTGACATCTTGGTGCAATTAGTCATCAAGACCATTACTGATGACAAAATGACTCTAACAATTAGCAATCCAAATTCTGGAATCTGACAAATGGTGCCAACATTCCTTAGAAGGCAACAAAAAGGCACCCACACTTAGCCCCTGGAGTTTACTGACCAACATGCTAACAAGTGACTCCACAGGTGTTTTCACAAACTATTGAAGAGGTAATTGGCAACAATCATGGAGATGTGGTGCTAATGCTTGAATATAACCATCATTCTGGTCTTGTAAATGTTGTGTCTGCTACTTTTCTTGATGAAGAAGTTTTATTTACCTTGTCTGCTACCAACGCTAAGCCTTCCCAGAAAAACCAAGATATTACCGACTCCTTTCTTCCATACTTATATCTTACTGCTTGCAAATTATTTCAAAATATTGCATCTACCAATACATATCTAACTATCCTTCTCAGAGCCTTGTTTCCTGCCATTCTTGGACTTGCTGCTCCTCAGGCTACATTTCCCCTTTTCTGTATATAACCAAGCTAACACTACCAAAAGGAAAGGGATCCAAGTCAAAAAGAAATATAAATCAGTTGCTCTCAAAACAAAATCAGTTGCCACGCACTCTCCTGAGACCTTTCAAATTGAGCGCCAGATCATTGGCAACCTACTTGCAAATATGCCAACTTTATCGCCAAATCTGCCACCCTTTTAGTCCTTTCAGCCCACAGGACGTTTTACTGCTAAGCACCAGCAACAGTTTGTCAAGGAGCATGATACAGGGTTCTTGACCAAAGATGAGTTGGACGTTCTTACTGATTTCCTTACTAAGCAAAACAAAGCTTTTGCTTGGGAGGACTCAGAACATGGCAGTCTCCATACAGATTTCTTCCTATCTGTTGTAATCCTGACCATTCCTCATGTGCTGTGGACAGAACACAATAGACTGTTACCACCTGAAATCAAAGCCAAGGTCTGTCAAATCATCAGGACCAAGATTAAGGCTGGCATCTATGAGCTCTCCAACAGTTCTTACTACTCCCAATGGTTTTGTGTCCTCAAAGAGAACGGCAATTGTCAGGGAACTCCTCATTTCTTCCTTCTCTCACTCCTTATCTCTTCACTCTCTCTTCATCCATTCTCTTATTTCTTCTGACATTAATTCATTTTACTGTTTCTATTCTTTCAACACTATCTGTTAGTACTACTCTCAGCCCTTGAGGTGCTCTGGTTCTTTAGCTAATTTTACTGTTTCTATTCTTTCAACACTATCTGTTAGTACTACTCTCAGCCCTTGAGGTGCTCTGGTTCTTTAGCTACCATTCAGACAAGTGTGGGCCCCTCAGCACCACTTCCAGACTGCTTATATAAGCCAGAGTTTGCCAGAGTTTGCCTCTTATTTGTGCAATTGTTTGTGTAGGCAATTTTTGAGTTTTTAAGGTTTTGTTGTACTGTACAGTTGTTTTCCATGCTTCAGAGGCCCCAGAAGCATCCAACCAGGCATAGAGAATTCCTAGACTTGTTCTCTTTGGATCTCCCTCTGCCAGGTGAGTAGTTATTATGATATTGTCAGTACATACTCTAATACACTTTGGATCTCCCTCTGCCAGCTGTGTGACTGAGCCACAGCCTTTAGAGGTCATCCTTACAGTAGAACAAGTCTCTACATTTTGGTCTGGGAGCTCCCTTCAGCCTGCTTGAGCCCTCTCTTGCTGTTTTAGGTCCCTCCCCCACTGGATTACTCCCTGCCCCTTTGTTGCTTCTATGACCCAACCAGCCCCCTCAGACACTCCCTTGGACACTTCTGCCCCTCAGGATGATGCCTGGGGTCGCTTGCTTGCTCTGGAGACTCAGGTGCAGACTACTCAAGCTTCCCTCACCCTCCACACCACCAAACTTGCTGGATTACATCAGGCTACAAACACCATCTCCCATTCCCTTCAGGCCCTCTTAGAGCACCTCCCTCTCACTCCTACCCCTCTTCAGGCACCTCCAGTTAGAGCTGACACATCCCCAGTCCCTCGCTTTGGGGCTTCCCCCCAGTTCATGCCAATATTCCTTGCCTAGCACTCCCAGATGCATTTAATGGTGACTGAGTGATAGGTGAGTGTTTCCTGCAGTTCTGCATCACCTATATTCAGCTCAGTGGTGAGGCCTTCCCCTCTGATGCTCTCAAGATCACTTGGGTTCTTTCTTACATGAAGTCTGGGCAAGCTTTGACGTACGCTGTAGTACTTGGTTACAAGTAGTACTGATAGTTCTGGGGCTTGCTAGTGTAGAATATGACCTTCAATTCACACTGACTTTGACAACAAAATAGATTATTATTGTTGTGAATGCTTTTAAGAATTTTGCTGAAAGCAGAGGTTTTGCACTATTATTGTTGTTAATGCTTTCAATAATCCTGCTGAAAGCAGAGGTTTTGAGCTCTTATAATGTTGACTGTTTTCAATAATCTTGCAGAAAGCAGAGACTTTGAGGTATTATAATGTTGAATGAGAATAATAATATTCCGGAAAATGGAGGTTTCTCAACAAACTCTGGCCTAAGCAATTCACTCCTTGAGAATTACCGAGCCTTTGCCTATTAATTGCCTGTCTATTCTCTACTAAACTTGGGCTATTTATACTGTTTTTCTGGTGCACAGACCACTATCTACATATGACTCTGTCAGAAACTCTTCAACTTCCAGAACATATTTGATAGTCCAATTTCCTTTTTTGGAGGCCTGTTTCAGTGCCACCAGTTCCACCATTCCTTCAGATGTTTCTGATTGCCACTTCTCCATTTGCTTGAGCTCCATTTAGCATGATCCTATTCATAGATCCTTCTTTCCTCTTTTAGCGCCTCCCTGCATCTCCTGCTTCTTTCCTTTTCTCCTTCTGGTTATGTCAAATCAAACATTGACTAATTTGATGATTAAATTGAGTTATTATAATTGTCAATGACAATAATAATATCTCAATTTCATTTTATTCTGTTTTCTCTGCCAGCTTCCATGCTTTTTCTCTTCATAACCATGATTAGACTATTGTTGAGCTGATAGTTTGAGCTGGTCCCTGCCTGTTGTTCTGTACTTTTCTGTGTATTTATTGTGATGTTTTGGAGATATATTTTTGTTGAGACTGCTACCAGGAGGCTTACAGTTTTTAGCCCATAATTAAATGTTTATTTTGACTTCTGGTGCATGGTTTTGTTGAGACTGCTACCAGGAGGCTTACAGTTTTTAGCCCATAATTAAATGTTTATTTTGACTTCTGGTGCATGGTGTGTCCCTGACTGCTGGTACAGTGTTGTATCAACGCACTACGAGTCTTTCAACACCCTGGAGGAGTGGAGAGTTTTGGAAGTTGGGATCAGTTTGAGAAGGAGTTTCAGACAGAGTTCTTCCCCTTGGACCCTGCTAAGGTGGCAGCCCTCACTCTTCAAGATCCTCATCAATATAGGCAGGGAAAGCAGACTCTAGATGAGTATATTGACTCCTTCAGAGCTCTTGCTGAACAGGCCTGCTATTCAAATGATCTTCAGCTCTGTCTCATCTTCTGAGATGGCCTCCTTCCCTCTCTCATGGACCAGATTAACAGCATAGCTGAGGGATGACCTGATGACACGAGTATTGAGACCTGGTATCAGATAGCACATGGTCAGTGGCAGCTCATGGAGTTACAACGTGAGCTCCACCATGGAACTGCCCCTCGCTCCACCTCACAGCCATCTTTTTCTGCTTGTCATCCTATCTAGCCTCCCTTTCCATTTTGCGCTCCACCTCCAGCTCAGGTACCTGTGGTGTGTCCCCTTCCTCTAGGAGTACCTATGGATGTTGATGCTTCTCATCAACATTCCTCCCTTCCTCTTCTCTGCCGTCGCTATAGGAAGCCTGGTCACTTTGCTTGATATTGCTTCCAGGAGTTGGAAGTGTGCTATCTCTCAGCCATAAAGCAGGAAGAGCTCCTTCTCCAGCTCCTTGCTGCCCAAGATATTTGAGGAAACCCCTCCCCAGATGTACAGATTGAAACAGAACCTTTGGAGGAGTCCTTGGGTCCTGTGAAAGCTGTAGCAGAACCATTGGATGGGTCCTTTGATTCTGCAGGAGAGAGTTTTCAATAGAGCAATGGATGAGTTGTATGCCTCCACTGCCTGGTGCTAACTGGTTTACATGTCTATCAGTAGAATCTTCTAATGTATCGCTCTCTGTTCCTGATTCTCTGACTGAAACTGTAAGCACCCCTTCCAACATACAAAATACCCCCTTGGTCCAAGCCTCAGCTAAGACCTCCTCTCCTCCTCCTCCTGTCTGATGACCACATGTCCCAGCTTGGGAACAATGCCTTTCTCATTACTATATTGTTGCCTCCACTCCTTCTCCTGAATCTCTGTGTCTGAATATGGAGATTGAGACAACTGACACTCAGCAGACTTGAAGTGTCATAGCTCTCTTAGACAGTGGTGCTACTGGACTCTTCCTGGACACTAATTATGTGGAACAACATCAGCTCACTACCCAACCCCTCTCTCATCCTATTCCAGTCTATAACATTGATGGCACACTCAATGAAGCTGGATCCATCTGCTCAGTGGTAGATTTAGTCCTTTGTTACCAGACTTATTCTGAGCATGCTGTCTTTGCAGTCACCAGCCTAGGAAAGCAGGACATAATACTTGGGTTCTCCTGGCTGCGTGATAACAATCCTGAGATTGACTGGGCCAAGGATAAGGTGAGCATGAGCTGCTGCCCTTGACGGTGTTCTGCATGTGCCAAGGAAGTTAGAGAGGAGCATAGAGAGTCATTCTGTGAGCATGCTGCTATCTGGGCTTGCCAAGTTGGACACCTCCCCTTTGCAAACCTTGACCTACTGGATCCTCCCCCCTTGACATTCCCTTAGAGAAAGGCCCTCTATAAGGATGTTCAAGGTGTAGTGAGTGAAGCCCAGATGGAAGATGGATGTGAAGGTGAATTTGGGTGTGCTCCTGATCCAGAGTCTCCAGATGAGGCTATCAAGACAGGTGATAGGATTTATGCAACTATGTTACAACCTCCACCAACAGTAGCAGAGATTAGAGCTAGCCAAACTACTTCTCAATAGCTAGCTCAGGCATTTGCTGCTAACTCTGCTCTTAAGTCATTCCGAGATGCAGTTCCTTGTTACCTGCAGGACTTTGAGGATGTTTTCTCTAAGGCATCATTTGACTCCCTGCCAGAGCATAAGCAGTGGGACCATGCAATTGAGCTTATGCCCAATGCTGAGCCCTCTAGCTGCAAGGTCTACCCACTCTCTCCCAAAGAACAGGATGAGCTTGATGCCTTTTTGCAGGAGAATTTAGACTCTGGTCGCATCCGTCCCTCAAAGTCTCCGATGGCCTCTCCAGTCTTCTTCATTAAGAAGAAGGATGGATCTCTACATCTGGTTCAGGACTACCGAGTCTTGAATGCAATGACTGTGAAGAATTGCTACCCCTTACCACTCATTTCAGAGCTTGTCAACAACCTCCAAGGTGCACGCTACTTCACCAAGTTGGATGTCTGCTGAGGCTACAACAATATGTGCATCAAAGAAGGTGATGAGTGGAAGGCAGCATTCCAAACAAATTGTGGACTCTTTGAACCTCTGGTAATGTTCTTTGGCCTCACTAATAGCCTTGCCACCTTCCAGACTATGATGAACAACATTTTCTGAGACCTCATAGCGAAAGGTGTTGTGTGTGTATACCTTGACAATATCCTCATATCTATACCAAGACTCTAGATACTGGAATGTCTTTGCCAACACCAACTCTATCTTAAGCCAGAGAAGTGTGAGTTTGAGCAGACTAAGGTTGAATATCTTGGACTGATCATCTCTCATGGAATAGCTGAGATGGACCCAGTCAAGGTGGCTGGTGTAGCGGAGTGGCCAGAGCCTAAGAACAAGAAGGAGGTTCAGGCCTTTCAGAGTTTCACCAACTTCTACCGGAGATTTATTCAGGATTTCTTACACCATGCCTGGCCCCTCTTTGATCTCATTACTAAGGACACTCCTTGGCATGGGGATGCAGCACAGCAGACAGCCTTTGATGCCCTCAAACAGGCAGTCACTTCAAAGCCTGTCCTTCTATTCTCAGATGACGACTCTCTTCTGTGTTGAAGCCAATAGCTCAGATTTCACTACTGGAGCTGTTCTCTTTCAACAGTCAAGAGAGGATAGCAAGTGGCATCCTGTGGCTTTCTACTCCAAGAGTCTCAATGCTGTGGAGCAAAATTATGAGATTCATGACAAGGAGATGCTGGCTATCATTCAGTCATTTGAGGAGTGGCGACATTTCCTTGAGGGTGCCAGGCATAAATTTGAGGTGTGGACTGATCACAAGAACTTAGAGTACTTTTGGATAGCCAAGAAACTTAACCGCTGACAGGCTTGATGGTCCTTGTATCTGGCCAACTTCAACTTCTCTCTGCATCACAAACCTGGATGGAGCATGGGCAAGCCAGATGCACTTTCTAGATGAGCAGACCATGGTTCAGGAGCTAGTGACAATGACAATATTGTACTCCTGAAGCCAGAACTATTCACCATCTATGCTCTAGAAGGTGTGGTTGGCCAGGGAAAAGAAGTGAGCATCCTTTGAGACATCTGACAAGGTAACTGGGAGAGTGCTCAAGAAGATCTGGTAGCCAAGGCTGTCATAGCCTTGCATGCTTGAAAGAAAACTGGAGTGAAGTCTGTCCGCACTGACAAGTGGTCTTTGGAGAATGATCTTCTCACCTTCTGAAGATGCATTTATGTTCCCAACCTGCCAGACCTTCAGAGGCGGATTGTAGAGCAGCATCACAACCCTCAAGTTGCAGGACATCCTGGCAGATGAAAGACACTGAAACTGGTCTTACAGAATTACTGGTGGCCTCAAATGTTGTGGTATATTGGCTCTTATACCTCCACCTGTGACCTTTGCCTTCAGACTAAGCCTTGTCATTAGCCTCCTATGAGACAGCTTTATCTATTGCCTATTCTAGCTGAGCATTGGAGTATGGCCTCAGTAGACTTCATTGTTGAGTTACCAGACTCTCATAGATATGACGCAATTATGGTGGTAGTGGATCTCTGTAGCAAGTGTGCTCATTTTATTCCAACACACACTACTTGCTCAGCCATGGGCACCGCTAATCTGTACCGGAAGCATGTCTGGAAAGTCTGTGGGTTGTCAGATGCTTATGTCTCAGACCATGGACCTCAGTTTGTGGCAGAGTTTACTAGAGAACTGTATTGCCTCCTCCATGTCAAACTCCACACTTTCACAGCCTACCACTCCCAGTCTGATGGCCAGACCAAGCATGTCAATCAGGAGCTAGAACAGTATCTCTGGCTCTTCTGCAATGAACGACAGGTTGACTGGGATGACCTATTATCAGAGGCAAAGTTTCAATATAACAACCGTGTACATGCTGCTATCCAGATGTCTCCTTTCCTTCTAGATACTGGTCGATATCCTTGGATGGGATTTAAGCCTCATAGATAACCTTCAGAGAATAAAGCTGTCAATGAGTTTATAGATTGAATGAAGGCAGCTCAGGAGGAAGCCAAGGCTGCTTTAGCTAAGGCAAAGGATGACATGGCCTACTATTATGATTGTGAACAAACTCCAGCTTCCAAGTACAAGCCTAGAGATCAAATCTATCTGGATGCCTCTGACATTGCTACTACCTGACCTTCTCAGAAGCTCTCTCATTGTTGTCTAGGACTCTTTCCTATAGTAAGGCAGGTAGGCCCACTAGCCTATCAACTCAAGCTGCCTAGTAGAATGAGTCGACTCCATCCAGTCTTCAATGTGGTGAAGCTCTCTCCAGCACCAGAGGATTCAATCCCAGGTCAATGCCCACAGCCACCCCCACCTCCAGTTCTGTTCGACAACCAAGAAGAGTATGAAGTGGAGCAGATCCTAAACAGCCAACTCTTTAGAAACAAGCTTCAGTTCAAGGTCAAGTGGAAGGGCTATGGAATTGAGGACATCTTCTGGGAGCCACAAGAGAACGTCTATGCCTCTGTCTTGGTCTGGGAATTCTATCAACAGCATCCCAATGCTTCCTAGGCAATCAGAGGCCTTTATTCTCTTTCTAAGGTAGACCAGGCCATCCAGAACTACTTCTATCTAGCACGTCGAGACACCATACTCTAGAGGGAGGGTGATGTCAGGAGACTCCTTATTTCTTTCTTCTTTCACTCCTTATTCCTTCACTCTCCTTTCATTCATTTCCTTATTTCTCTATCATTCTCTCATTTTGTTGTTTCTATTCTTTCAACACTATCTGTTAGTACTATTCTCAACCTTTGAGATGCTCTGGTTCTTTAGCTATCATTCAGACAAGTGTGTGCCCCTTAGCACCGCTTCCAGACTCTTATATAAGCAAGAGTTTGCCAGAATTTGCTCCTTATTTGTGCAATTGTTTGTGTAGGCAATTTTCAAGTTTTTAAGGTTTTGTTGTACTGTACAGTTGTTTTCCATGCTTCAGAGGCCCCAGAAGTGTCCAACCTGGTATAGGGGATCTCTAGACTTGTTCTCTTTAGATCTCCCTCTGCCAGATGGGTAGTTATTATGATATTGTCAGTACATACTCTAATACACTTTGGATCTCCCTCTGCCAGCTGTGTGACTGAGCCACAGCCTCTAAAGGTTGCCCTTACAACTACCGACTTGATTGCCAGACAAGCTATTGACCTTCAACAACAAAAAGAAGATTTAGAGCAACTCCACAAAATAGTCTTTAGTGCACATCACCAAGCAGCCTTGCAGTTCAAGACTGAACATAGTGCCACTATCAAAGATGACAACTTCCTGAGAGGAGCACTAGTGCTTATGCGCAACTCCAAAATTGAGGCCTCCTACAACAAGAAAATGCACCCATGCTATCTGAGATCTTTGGTAGTTATCTCTTGTAACCGAGGAGGTGCTTACATGCTATATGAATTAGATCGTTCAGTATTATATCGGCCCGTTGCCACCTTTCATTTGTTACCATATTTCACCAGAGAACAATTGATTTGCTGCTTGAAGCACTAAATATCAACACTGCTAAACTCAGAGAACTTGAAGAAACTGACTTATTGGACAATGATGATTTGCCGATTCTAATTGAAGAAGAAGAAAATAATTAGAAAAGATTATAATGATAAGCTCTGTTTTTCTATTACCTACCTTACTTATCTTTCTTGCTGACACTTACTGTACTATATTCAACAGACATTTGCTTATGTAGCCAAGCCGCAGCACTAGTGTATTGCCAACGCTTAGCACATTGCACAACTCATGCCAAGGGTTTTTTGCTATGATGACTTACTGAGCAGTTCCCTTTTTCAAAAATTTTTAGCTTAAGTTCCACTCAGCTTTACCGAAAAACAAATATAGATTATAAAGCAATGCTGGTACAAGAAAATATACATTAATGGCCTATCTACACTAAGGTTTGTCAGTTGCTAGTATTGTCCATTAGCAAGGAATCATCAGAGATAGGCACAGAGGAATCACAAAGAGGCAGGAGGTCACCAGGCAAGATGTTATTGGCAGTTTGCCAATTGATGGCAGCTTGGCAATTGTCCTGGTAATTGTGAAGGACACAAAGGCTATGGCCCAAGTTGGAGTAGCATAGCTGAAGTGCCATGAGCTGTTCCTATATACACTCCTGCTCTTGGTCCATTATCAACTCTATTGTTGCTGCCCTCCTTGAAAACCTCTTCAGCATCTCCCACGAGTTAAGTGCCACCACCAGGTACATGAGATCCTGGCCCAGCCAGTTGAAGGCATTGCCAGTAACTGTTAGTTGTAGCTGGAGAGTCTAGGCAGGGTTTATTTGGTCAACAACAGAGTGCCTAGGCTCCAACCCTGCAATGTCCTCAGAGTCAGAGATCTTCTATGAAGCAACATTGCTGTAAAAAGGCAGCCAGTGCCACTCTGGTTCCTTCTGCTACCACCTCCCTTGCCGGTGCCTCATTCTCATCACCTTCTCATTGGGTTGCCAGGGTCTCATTTTCTTCACTCTCCACATCCTCATTCCCTCCTGTTGCCACTACCTCCTCTTTGTCCTCCTCCTGCCATTTGGACTCATCCCTCATCTCAATATCCTCAGAAGCCTCTTTCCACTCCTTCTGGAGCACCAAGTCACCAACTGGTTCCCATATTCCCAACTCCTGCCCCTTGCCAAGAGACCTTGCTGCTAGCTGGATTGGCAACAAAAGGCCACTAGGACTTGTGCTTAGAGAAGGGGCTTGTTGTTTTTCTGAGACCAAAGTCCCTTGGTGCTCATTGGTGCCTCAATTGCTGACAGTTTCTGATCCATCTTCTTGGCATGTTGGCAACGCCAAGGAGGCCCATCCAATGGCTGCCATACTACTGGCAGTGACATTTTTTCTTCTGTCCCTCCACAAACTTCCTGGCCCTCTTTACCAAGACAGCATAGGTGAAGGTCTTTTTAACCAAGGCATCTGGCACACCACCATGTTCCTGACTCTTGGCCCTGTCAATGGTGCATGCACACTTAAGAGCACCACAACAATAGCAGAGTTGGCCTCCAGTCAGGAACCAGCAGCCTTCTGGGTCATTGTCTGCTCAGCATTTGTCACACTACTGCCAAGAGTTAGCAAGAAACTAAAGAAAATGGAGAAGTTACTTACTGCTCCTCATGCCTCCTTAAATGCCTGCCAGGTCATCAGGGAAATGGTCTTCTTTTCCTTTATTTTCTCCATCACGACACCAGCTTCTTGACCCTCATCTAAAATGGCTTTCTTGCGATGTGGCAATAGCAGTCCTTTGAGCTCCTTGTTGTTGAAGCTGGACTGTGTAGGTGCCTAGACAGCTCACATAAAGTTAGCAGACAAGAAGAAAAAAATGACTTACTGCATACTGAGGTGCCACCTTGCAACTCTACAAGCTTGTTAGTGACTGTCAGCAATAGCAAGAAAACTCAAAACATACCTTGCATTTAGAAGCTCCCGCTGGCTTCTTTAGTAAGCCCAACTTGCTAGCCAGGAGCACTAGGCTCAAAATGCTGCCAGCATGACCAATCTTGCTGGATTCATCAGCCACGGATCCCTGCCTCTGAGCAGCAGGCACCTTTTCCTCAGCAAGCTCCTCCATCTCAGCTGCCAGCGCTGCTGCCCTCTCCCACTCCTCCAGCATCCTGATAATTTCCTGAGAGTCACAGGAAACCTCCTCTTGCCTTACCACAATCTTCTTGTCCACCTGCATGCACACAAGAAGCGCCAACATCTCCTGTTTGCTGTGGGAGGACAAATCAGACCAAAGCTAAGTCAGAAGGAATGAGTTAGAGATACTCATTTTGCCACAGGCATGCTTACTGTCATCAGCAATGCCCTGGACAGAATATCCTCTAACTTGTCCTCAATAGTTGGGATGAGAGGAGGCATCTGGCAACCTGATCAGCTAGCAACACAGCAAGAACTAGAAGCACTCACAAAACAAGAAAAAGGTGTCAACCAGTTGGTACAACAATAATCCAAATAGTGTGAGCAACACCATTCCCACACTTTAATATTGTAATCTCAACCTATGCCAAGAACGTGGACCTCCAACTACTGCTCATATAATTTCATGACTGCAACCACCAAATTTACAGGCACTTCTGTGCCAATGCCATTGATCCATTTCAAAACATTATTTGTCTTGGCGATATATGTGTGTGCTGCATTTTGGGCCTTGATACTAGGTACAGGGGATGGAGTTGGAATATGAAAAGACATATTGATTGATGGAAGCACCAGGTAAATCAGGGAGGAGAGATGAAGTCCAAACTCATGTGCTAAGACTATAAATAGAGTCTGAAGAATGCATGGGCCACTTGTCACAAAAAATGGTAATGGTAGCTATATTTGGTGTAGTACTTGGTTGCAAGTAGTACTGATAGTTCTGAGGCTTGCTAGTATAGAATATAACCTTCAATTTACACTGATTTTGATGACAAAATGGATTATTATTGTTGTGAATGCTTTTAATAATTTTGTCAAAAGCCAAGGTTTTGCACTATTATTGTTGTGAATGGGTTTAATAATTTTGCCAAAAGCCAAGGTTTTGCACTATTATTGTTGATAATGCTTTCAATAATTTTGCAGAAAGCCAAGGTTTTGAGCTCTTATGATGTTCAATGCTTTCAATAATCTTGCAGAAAGCAGAGGCTTTGAGGTATTATAATGTTGAATAAGAATAATAATATTTCAGAAAGTGGAGGTTTATCAACAAACTCCAGCCTAAGCAATTCACTCTCTGAAAATCACTGAGCCTTTGCCTATCAATTGCTTGTCTATTCTCTACTAAACTTGGACTATTTATACTGTTTTTCTGGTGCACAGACCACTATCTACACATGACTCTTTGTTGTCAACTCTCCAGTCTCCAGAACATATTTGATAGTCCAATTTCTCTTTTGGGAGGCATGTTTTGGTGCCACCAGTTCCACCATTCCTCCAAATGTCTCTGATTGCCACTTCCCCATTTGCTTCAGCTTCATTTAGCATGATCCCATTCATAAATCTGTCTTTCCCCTTTTAGCACTTCCCTGCATTCCATGTTGCTTTTCTTCTCCTTTCAGTTGTGTCAAATTGGGCATTGTCAGATCTGATCTTGATTTAGATGATCACAAATTGATCTCATTTTATCACTTCTGCCAGCTCCCATGCTTCCTCTGTCTATTACAGTGATTGGACTATTGTTGAGTTCATAGCTTGAGCTGGTTCCTGCCCTTTGTTCTGTACTTTTCTGTATATTTATTGAGATATTTTGGAGATGTATCTTTGCTGAGACTGCTACTAGGAGGCTTACAGTTTTTAGCCTATAATTAAATGTTTATTTTGACCACATAGAGACATCACAACGGTACGTGTCATACGTTGTACGGGAGCCCGCTTTGTGCCGTACCATATGTGTCCAGCGGAGTCCGCTA
>JAMWFC010000054.1:600000-759208 GCA_027475525.1 Macrolepiota albuminosa | reverse complement strand
AGTTACTTGGCAATGGTGAACTCCTTGTAGTATAAAAAGTACTTACTAACCTGTGCATAATCATCAGAACAGAGTTTTCTGCCCCACTTACTCTAGTCTCCCTCATGGTTCAAGTTTTATTTATGGTTGGCAATGTTGAAGTCATTGGCAGTTGCAGACTATCGTCATCAAATGATATCTTTGCGCCTTGCATCTATGGCAGGCATTAACATCGCTTAGACCTCACTAAACTTACCATGTTCTTGCCACTTATATTGCCATGTTTACTTACCACTTCTTCCATAGGCGCTTGTTACCTTAGCACTTGATATTTGCTGACCCCTTCCTGACTTTATCTTATTTTATAGGTGTGTTCTTTGTGACCTGCCTGGGATTCCCCTCAACATCTTAAGTGCACCCAACGCAAGCTTTTGGCTCGGTAACACTTTTACTACATTTGTTACTGACCAAACTTTGGGCGTCATCACCATTGTTATTGAGTGTACACTCACTACTTGTCCTAGCCCTTCCAAACATACAGTATGGCCATATCTCTATCCTCTTCATTCCATTGTTAATTTGTTTTAGGTTAATCTTTCTGCTCACAGTGTTTCCTTGTATGTTGTAAGTATTTTCTCTGAGATTGCTAGATCTTAGCACCTAATCTTTGATGTCTTTAGACGCCTAAACAAACCATGTTTACTGATGCAGAACTTTGTGACCTTTTGCACTTTCATTGTGATATCACTGTTGTTAATACTGGTCTACTTGCTAGTATCCAAATACTTGGCACCAAGAAGAAGATTACGATGTCTCTCCAGGATTGTTGTCCCTTTTGAATGGAGGTTAGCATGGTAAGTCCTTGCTTCTAGCATTATGACATCACTAACTCTGATCTTAGTGTGATAAATGTTAGGCTGAGAATGATCTGGAGGGTTGTTGGTTTTCTATGGCCTCTCTTTCTTGCTACAGATGTGATGCTTTAAAAAGAGGTTGTGCCTTCAACAGCATTCATACTCAAGAGCATGGTAAGGACACTAGCATGCAAAAGAACTATGAGTATGCTGTGTTGGTCCATAATATGAGGGACTTTGTTTGTCAGCAACATGACCTAGCTGCTGTTTGCCAGCCAACCGTCATTAGCGAGGCTAGCTTAGCGCTCCTCATTACTTAGGATGGCACCACTGTTGCTGCTCTTTTTGCCCATTCTCCTTATTGTCCTACTTTGTTGAAACATAAGCCCAGTGCTCTTAGTAAGAGCCCCAGTAAGCACCATGAATTAGCACCTGCTATCCCGGTTATCTTGTCTACTGCCAAGCTGTCTTCTGATGAAGGTGAGGATACCAAGAGGGATGCCAAAGGCAAGGATAACAACAAAGTTTCCTTTGAGTCCACTGTTGCTAATATCAATGACTTGTTGGTGATACACACTATTCTTTTTCAAATTACTCTGCCATTTGCCACTAATCCTCATCAGAGTGGCCTCAGTGAAGAACCATATGTCTTTAGTTCTGATTTGTCTTTTATTCTTGTTAATTTAATCACTAGGACTCCAGCTCCTTCTTTTTTTTCCATTGTCGTGGAGATACCTCCTGCTGAAGATGTTTCTATATTCAGTAAAGACGCTAGCCCTACTTTTGATTCTGCCATGGCTAGTGACTCTTTTAGTGTCCTCCTCACCCCTTTCACAACTCCTCCTTGCAGTCCTACTACTCTCCCCAGCATTTGTGAGACTTCTGAGGCTCCTCTGTCTAAAGAAACTCTTGTGCCTCAGGATGAGCACCGGCACCACTGGAGGTACTTGCCTCCATATAGGGTAAGCCTTTCTTCTATCAGAGTCATGTCTCCCAGTGATGAATGCTATGAATAGACACTCCGAGCTCCTGTTACTGTCCATGTAAGTCCATCTTCCTCACCTCTTTTCTCCCACTAACTTTGATTAGTTTGATCTCTTCTGGACCTCCACCCTTGCTATATGTGTTACCAGCAACACCTTCCCTTGGCTCAGAGACCAGTTTTCTTATCCTGTAACTTCTCTTTGTCCTGTCAAAGACCTCCACTGCCAACTTCTCCACATTGATGAGGCTACCGAGACTATTAGGCACAACCTGGCCCTCTTGCACCCTTGTATTAATACTTTAGCACATCATGAGACCCTTTTGCTTGGCCTTTATGACAATATCACTGATGCGCTCAAGTGGCAAGCAAGTAATCACATCCAAGATGGAGATTTGCTCTCTTTAGGTGATCCTGCCCTTCTCATGTATGATGCATAGTTGCTGGCCTGTAGCACTCTGAAATTTTTGGACTTTAGTTTTTTAATTGGCTGGTTTATAGTTTGATGTTGCTTGTACCAAAAGAAACCCCTCCTTTCCCCTTTGATACCAAAACATCAGTTTGTAAGTGATCAAGAGATAAATAAACTAAGGAAAAGAAGAAACACTCAGTAGATCATTATAGTGCAAAAACCCCTTTGTCAGCATGGTCCAATGGCCATTACCATGTCAGACTAGGTAGAAATGGATGCTGTCTGTAAATAAATAGCTAGGTCATTGTTGTAGGTTATTGCATGCTACCTGTGAAATTTGGAGAGATGTGTCTCTGTTAATGCATTTCAGTACAGAAGCTGCTTGGAGTCAAGCTTTTCAGATGTGTGTACTGCTATTCCTGATGTGTTGCAGTGCCCTTCTGATAGTCACCAAATCCAGGAAATCGCCACTGAGGACATGGCGGATCACCTTAAACTTTTAATAGAGAAAAGCTATTATCTGGTTAGTTATTGAGCCATCACCTCTTCTTTTTCTGTATCCAACAGTGCTCTGCTTCCAGTCCCCTTACAAGTACACTGGTGCTTGCTTTTTTTGTGGTTCTCTTGAGGGTCTGGTGGTTGTGAGCAAGCGTATTCTTGGTTTAGCCCCTCTTGACCTGCTGTTCACCTGTTCTTGTCCCCCCATGTCGTTTGAGTGAGGCAATTTCATCATCTCCATAGTGCTACTGGACTAACAGATTCTCAGTTTTTTGCTTCTATGTCATAGTTTTATGAAATACATCATTTTTGTCATATCTTTGTGATTGGCCTACATAAGTTCTCTTTCCTAAGTCCCTTCAACCCTGCACAATGTTGTCTTTTCTTCCTCCTCAAAAATATCACTCCATTTTATTGCCCTGAGGTTTTAGACTGCCTCAAGATGTTTTTTTTGCTCATCTGCCCTGCAGTGGTATTTAGCACCACAATGGAAATATTCTCATTCTAATCCAATGCTACCATTTACTCATGGCTATGGCCTTGGAGTGGCTCATGGAGACTGAAGTGCCTCCAAATGCAGTAAGTTTTTACAGGCAGCAGCCTAGGCATTTTAACAGATGTGTTTGAGATCCTTATTGGAGGGCCTAATATAGCTAATTGTAGAGTTTTGTTAATCCTGTAGTTTGAATAATATGCTTATTTATATTTAGCTGTTCCTCATATGTGTGTGATGCAAGGTGCTAGAGTCTAGTGCCCTTCATAGTTGTCTTCTCTTACTGATCATCTTTGATATCTGGAGTGACCTTGTTATGGTCCACTAGATTGGTTTCCTCAAGCTCTCAAAGCTTAGCAGTGTCAATGTCCAGTGCTGACAAAGGTAAGGAAATGTGTTCACGTGCTAAGTAGGGAATGAGTTGAAATGCCACTACATATGTAATTGTTGAATGCAATTGAATATATTAACTTTGAATGCAATAAGAAAAAAACACAGTTACATGCAAAAACAGGATTGAAAACTTTACTTGAATGCCTCTGTTAAGATTGCACAGAAGACCTCCACAACATTGTCTAATCTTTCAAATAAGAATAAAGTCAAGTATTATAATTTTAGGAGTAAGACTTGTTTCTTCTCACTCAGCTATTTGCCCATACACAAAGTCTTACATTACATTTGACAATCTTCAAAAACATTGCAACAATTTATTGTTGAAAAAGCTGAGATCCATTACTTTGGCTACTACTCTTATCTACATTGGATGCTTGTGCCCAAGAGCTTGGAAATATTGAGCTAAACATTAAATTATTCATTGATATGTTGGGTCATAGTTCTGAGATATAGAATAAATAAATTGTAGATCGAGGTTATTCCTTGCATATCAGGCAATGTCTTCAATTTTTGAAGCTATGTGTTTAAACATTTAAGCTTAAGCTTTTTAAGCTTTACCTAAGGTATGTGCTACATGTTATTGCTTATTAGGAATAGGAATATATCAATTAACTTATCTTTCAGTAAGGATATTCATCATTCAACGAGAAGGACTAGTAAAACATACCAGGATCTGACAAGGATCATGGCATTTTGCAGTCCTTACCAAAGCTGCCAATCATGTCTACTTTGTCATAGATTCAGAATAAAATGTAAATTCACAACCGCTGCATTGCTATATGCATACTGTACATGCATTCTTTAACAAATTACCTAACAAAAAATGAATTTTGAAATCAATTTGACGCAGAGTATGACGCTTCCTTAGCACTAAAGATCTTTAATGATATTAATGAAAGTGCTATGCCAACACCAAAATAAACATGGTTGAGTACTCATTTTCAACACAATTTTTGAATTTGAATCAAAAGTCATTATCTAATTCAATATTATCTGCATAGCCCATCTCAAGACTGACCAGGTGATATAAGCTTCTCAGACTATTAGTACGTCCAATTACCTCTTCTGCACTGCACAGCCCATCTCAAGACTGACCAGGTGATATAAGCTTCTCAGACTATTAGTACGTCCAATTACCTCTTCTGCAATTACTATTTTTAATGATGTACCTCCAACAAACAACCACTAACTTGAATCTACAAATGCCTTCAACAAATCATATAACAAAGATTCAATCCACTTCATAAATTCAACGTCCTTTCATCTACCAACATCTTTTGCAGTATCACCCCTTTGAATAAACACACCAAGTGCTTAATGCTTATTTCTCAACATTTTCAAATTCAGACCAAAAAGTCATTGTTCAATCTGTTCAATTCTCAACATTATCTGCACAGCCCAACTCAAGGCTGACAAAGTGACATAATCTTCTCAAATTATTCAGTACGTCCATTATCTCTTCTATCTATATTCTAGCTCAAGGCTAACTAGGTGACATAAACTTCTCAGACTATTCAGTATGTCCATTACCTTTTCTAACTCGAAACTGAATATATAGTATGAACTTCTCAGACTATTAAGTATGTCCATTACCTTTTCTGCAATTGCTATTTTAATAAATAAAGTTAAAAAATACTCTTTAGTATACTAGTAACCTAATTCAATTGACATCAAATCACCATCAATCTCATGACTTCCATAAAAATCTTTTGCAACTATACAATACACTGGTATAATGTGCAAACATATCTCAATTGACATGAGGCAACCACTATTAAAATACATCTCAACACTTCATTTGTGACTCACACCTTTCATGTACACAAATCAGAACCAATCTTTTGCACCAGCCAACTCCTCATCTTCAATTGATAGAAATACGAAGATGGAGCTAAAGTCCATGACAGAAAAGTATTGTGCCATGATGAAAAGTAACAAAAGATGTATGTGACAATCTTATTTATTGCTTCTTTTAGATATGACCTTGATTGATTGTTTATAGTGTACAGCCTTTTAATGTGTGCAGAAAAAGCTGTTGATAATGCAGGCAAGCACCATTATCAATATTAAATTTTCCACTGACATACTGACATTATAGCCTTACTTATCAGATGCAGCCATCAATGAAGTAAAAATCAAGAATGAACAGTTGACACTGACATACTGACATTATAGCCTTACTTATCAGATGCAGCCATCAATGAAGTAAAAATCAAGAATGAACAGTTGACGACTCTGGTACAAAAAATAGGTAAGTAACCATCACATTTAAACTAAATGATGATAGCTAATGCTGATTGCACTAGAGTCCTACTGCGAAGAATTGATAAATGACAACAAATATCTGATAGACACATACTTTTCAAAAAGTGATAATTGAGACGACAGATGACGGTAATACAATGCTGTACCAGCAATCAGAGACACAACATGCACCAGAAATCAAAATAAACATTTAATTATAAGGCTGAAAACTGTAAGCCTCCTGGTAGCAGTCTCAACAAATTATATCTCCAAAAACACCTCAATAAATATACAGACAGTATAGAACAAAGGGCAGGGACCAGCTCAAGCTATCCACTCAACAATAGTCCAACCACTATAATGGGGAGGGAAAGCATGGGAGCTGGCAGAAGTGACGAAATGGGATCAATTTGTGATAATCTAGATCAATATCAGATCTGACAATGCCCTATTTGACATAACTGAAAGAGGAAAGGAAAAGAAGCATGGAGGGATGTCAAAAGAAGCATGGAATGCAGAAAAGCGCTAAAAGGGAAAAGAAGGATCTATGAATGGGATTATACTAAATGGAGCTGAAGCAAATGAGGAAGTGGTAATCAGAGACATCCGGAGGAATAGTGGAATTGGTGGCACCAAAACATGCCTTCCAAAAGGGAAATTGGACTATCAAATATGTTCTGGAGGCTGGGGGAGTTGGCAATAAAGAGTCATGTGTAGATAGTGGTCTGTGCACCAGAAAATCAGTATAAATAGCCCAAGTTTAGTAGAAAATAGACAGGCAATTGATAGGCAAAGGCTCAGTGGTTCCCAGGAAGTAAATCACTTAGGCTGGAGTTTGTTGAGAACTGTAAGGGCGACCTCTAAAGGCTGTGGCTCAGTCACACAGCTAGCAGAGGGAGATCCAAAGTGTATTAGAGTATGTACTGACAATATCATAATAACTACTCACCTGGCAGAGGGAGATCCAAAGAGAACAAGTCTAGGGATTCTCTATGCCAGGTTGGACACTTCTGGGGCTTCTGAAGCATGGGAAACAACTGTACAGTACAACAAAACCTTAAAAACTCAAAAATTGACTAACCAAACAACTATGCAAACAAGGCAGGAAAACTCCGGACTTTAGAAGTCAGAAAGGCAAACTCCGGCTTATATAAGCGGTCTGGAAGCAGTGCTGAAGGGCCCACACTTGTCTGAATGGTAGCTAAAGAACCAGAGCATCTCAAGAGCTGAGAGTAGTACTAACAGATAGTGTTGAAAAAATAGAAACAGTAAAATGAAATAATGTCAGAAGAAATAAGAGAATGAATGGAGGGAGAGTGAAGAAATAAGGAGTGAGAAAAGGAAGAAATGAGGAGTCCCCTGACAAGAACCCTCTGCTTTCAGGAAGATTATTGAAAGCCTTCAACATTATGATATATCAATTTCATCCTCAAGTCAATGTGCATTGCAAGTAACATTCTACACCATCAAGCCCCAGAATTATCAGTACTACTTGCAACCAAGTACTACAATGGTACTACTATACTGATATATATAAGAACTATCATGTTTGTTCTATGCATATACAATTACCTGGTATATTCATATGTAGTCTGAACTGTACATAAAAAATGAAATTTCATCCATACTTGTGTATAAATAAAGCAAAAAAAAACATATCTATGGCGCAGGCTGTACCACCAAACCAAACACTACTTCAAAAAAAAAAAGTATAAATAGAGCAAAAAAAAAGAAAAAAAAAACATACCTATGGTGCAGGCTACACCACCAAACCAAACGCTACTCCAAAAAAAAAAGACAATGACAAGGTTTAACATGCCTATACAAACTAATTATGACAGAAGTCACTCTTTCCATAATATGGACTCTGACACGAAAGAGTGCTATGGCATTCCCGAATTTTGATATGATAGTGTTGATTTATACATCTCAAATGACTGGATTAGCATAGCAGACCGGAATACAATGACAATTATCCTTATGACAAGAATTATCTACAGTTGCTTACAGAAACACGCTATGTATATGTATGCTTTACCAAGAAATGATCAAGTATTCTGATCCATGTGATGAAGGACTGGACAATCTATATAGCCCATTGGTCCATCTGTTTATTCGCAATCTTCATGTGATGTGAACATGACTCTGAGTGTGAGCATGAGAGTGAGGCTTGACTTGACTTTGATAGATGTGTCAAGTTTTGCTTTGGCTTTAGCTTTGACAACAGGAACAAGAAAACAGGCACAGACACAGGCATTTTTCTCCACTCCTTTCGAGTCTTCTTCTCAGCATTTATCCTGCTTATTGTACCAGAAACAGAGACAAAGACAGAGGCATCTACAGCTAGAGCCAGAAAAGCACCTAGAGACACACATACAAGTGCGTCAGCCAATGGCAAGGCCACAGACAGCAGCATGAGCAAGCGAATCAAGTTAGTTAACATTTATACAAAGTACGTTAGCACATGCATGGGCTATGGTCAAGTCTGTCAAAGTTTGACGTTGTCATGTGCTGTCAAATGAATAAGATCATTGCCTGAAGTTTTTCAGTGGAAAATGGGGTTGAGCTCAGTATGAACAAGAATGAGAATACAGCACATCACTGTATACTTAAACTTGAGGTTCTCGTGCTTACATGTGTACAATTGTAGCTGCTGAGAATAAAGTTAACAAGAATCTTGGTGTTGTCTGGAAGTCTTGAGTATAGATAATGAAAGACAATATGACCATGAGATTGTGATGCAATGATATGATATATAGTTATAGATCATGCATATAAATTTAAAGTTGAAAGTTCTAAATTCAATATTCACTCTATATACCATACTCTTGTAGTAAGCCCCTGCTGTAGTTCAATGAAATATATTTATAAATTGATATTGTGCACCAGCGGTGGGTTCGACTCCTTCACAGTGCATTATGATATATGGTTGTCCTCTTGATCATTCTTGTTCTCAAACCATTACATAAGTATTTGTCTCCATGAACAATTATATAATGATCATCATTATATATAATATATTATGTAATAATTTTATTCTTGCATTGTATAGAATGATCATCATTATATGTAATACATACGTCTCTTTCTTTCCTCCCTGTCTTTTCTTAAAATTTTCAATTTCAAACTATCTTACTGCTAGCTTGCTTATAGGACATGTTGCTGCATAACTCTGGAAATGCTATATCCTCGTCGCTTTCTCTGCTATAACAAACTGGTATCATCAGTCTATGTTGTTTTGTACTCACTCAACAGACACCTACTGGAGGCAAATACTATCAATCAACTGTGGTTCAACTTGGTACTTATTACTACTCGTTGCGAGCTAGAATGCTTCAATAGGTAAAATTCTGGCAATTAGTACAATTTAAGTATGACTTCATCAGCCTGTTCAATCTATGGATCTATGCAGCTTAAAACAAAAATTTTCTGCAACTGCAACCATGGGAAAACCGTTGTATTACTCGAACAACTAGGCAATAAAGCCTTATACACCAACCTGCTAAAACAACCAAGATGTTCAGTTGACATTGTGAAGTATGACTTTAGTGAACACTCACTCACTTATACAAAAATAACCATACACAATCATTATTTCCTCTCAATATCACTTTATATACGTTTACTTTTTTTTCAGTGTATAAACATTGAACAATGTCTTTACTCACATAATATCCATGTCTGTACTTCCACACGTTGATGATATACAGTGTTGGTGCCCATGCACGTCTACCTACTCCTTCTGCAGAAGACGAATGTGAGAAATTGTGGATGTTGGTTTCACCATCGTCACTAAATGGTACCTTGACATTTTAACTCATTATAATGTCAAAAATCTAGTATTTTAGTGAGTTTTTCTGCACATTTTACTTTATATTAGCGCTTTTTTTTTACATATTGGTTCTTTCTAATATCAGCTCTTATATCCATCACGACCTGCACATGCAACACCTCATCCAAAAAGGATTCAATATGAACCAACAATTAGTCACCATCTTTCACGTACATCGTAGTGACGACAATCGATACCTTGACGAAGCGTTCACTTATGCATATTCAGGTGATTCATATAGCTGGATGGCGGAAAATATCATCGTCAAGCACGTTGTTCTCAGCCACATAACTCGACACCATATTTTCAACACAACTTCGAAAAGTGTCGTAAGTCTTCATTTATTCTTCAAGCTTACTTCAAACTCATGTTATTACAAGTGCGTGTATGTTACAACACACAATGATAACGACACATCAATAGGTAGTATTACTTTCTTTTTGTAGATAAGTTAACTTTCATGTTTTTCATGATTACAATCCGCTATATGTTTTTTTCAAACAGATTTTATTTTATTTATTTATTTTATTTATTTATTTTATTATATAATAATATAATATATATCATGTATATTGTATCGTACCACTCAATGTATGTATCATATCATATCATTTATCATGATCATATCTATACATAAATTACTTGTATATCGTATCGTACCACTCAATGTATGTATCATATCATATCATTTATCATGATCATATCTATACATAAATTACTGTAATAACCATATATAATATAATAAAGTAATAAAGAAAATAGAGAACGAAGAGAAGAGTACATACATACAATAAATAAAATTAATAAAATATACAAGTAAAAAAAAAGAAAAAGGAACATGTAAGAGTCGGGGACTGGCGCACACGTGTGCCGCTACGATTTAATAATAAAGAAAGATAAACATACGGATCGGCGCTCTGTGGTGGCACAGCACAAAGAAAAACAACGCGTGATAAAAGTAAGAAAAAAGGAATAAACTTGCAGACACTTGGTATAGGCACGTCTCATCTCAACACAACTAAGTACTGCTCAAGTTCGAGGCGCATTGGCCTAGCCTGGACAATCACACCCTCTACACATGATAAACCCTCACGTTCCAGCACTCGGCACGGACGTCTGACTCATAATGGGACACAATCTAGGACGCTGTACTCAATCCCCGGCCTCTGCCTGAGAATCCGTAAACTTTCACGCCATTGGATACTTTATTGGACTTGTCGGCGTCATCAGTCATGACCGTTTCCGCGTGCTGGTCCTCAATGATATGAGCACCAACGCGACTTCCGTTCTTCATATTTGCCCAATCATACGACGATTGAGCTGCCCAGTAAGGCTTCATCCGCCGGATCGCATTAAGGAACTCGTCTCCAGTTCGCGGATGTTCTGCCAACATATCCTTGTTGGCCAAAAGACCGGAGTAAGAAAATTCACCAACGACATTGTACGCCCGTTTCGAACATCCCGTAATGCCTAGTTCGTAGCGTGGGTAAGTGTAAGGCCTTTCCCGCAATTCTTGCTCGAGTTCGAATGAGGAAACCTTGACTCTAGAGGGCGACATAAGTTCCATCCCGATAGTAATATATGGGCGTTCTTTGTGCGCCTCTGTCTGAGTCTGGCTGAAGAACTCAAAGGTCTCCTGGGCGTCAATGTGAATGAACGTGTGGCTGAGCCTGTTCCTCACTTGAATGAAGATTGCGGTCATACTCCACCGGTTTGGATTTGGATTCTCTTTGCTGCTAATCCACACAGGAATAAGAAGGCCGGCTTGATCCATATTGAGGTAGCCCTGGATTGCCGCGCCCCGTACAAAAAGCAAGTAGACAGCTTCATCGGTGATCGTCAACTGGTCGCCTGCCTTGACGAACTGCGTGAAATGCACAAACGCGTCTTTGAACGCTTCTTCAAGCGTCTCTCCTCGCATGTTTCCCGGTTCCGCTTTAAGAACTGACTCGATATCCTCCTTCGGAATGAGAGCACGGAGAAAGTCGACGACGCGAACCATCTTGCTGAACGAGATATCATCTTTGACTAAGGTGCCCTCAAGGGACGGGTCCTTCAAGATCGCGATGTCGTGGGCCAGAATGCAGAGTATCCTCGCAACCAGTTCCCCTCTCTGTCCCTTCTCGATCAGCCCCTTGTCAAGCCACGCTGAGATTGCAAATGGTACGTCATGCTTGTATACTGCTATGATCCTGTCGATTATCTCTTTTGACCACTCTAGCTCTTTGGGATCCGTTCCCAATACTTTGACCTGACATTTTTTGAATATCGAACGAGAAGCCGCCTCTGCCACGAAAGGTTCGGATGAGTATCCACCACGGAGATACTGTCGATGTTGTGGAACGGAGTACACAGTTCGCATGCTGCTGGCGACGAGGAGTCCTTCGAGTAAAACGGCTTCGTCTCGGTTAGACTCGAAGGTCAGATCAACACGAACGGCAAGAGGCGGAATCAGCTCTTTAAGTGGGTAATCGTGAAGTTTATCCCGGGTGGTATCCTCAAGACGTAATTCCAATTTCTGCATGGCGTAATCCATCGTGAACTGTTCATCTTCTCCCTGCGACTTTTCCAAAAGTGCCCAAAACCTGGAATACACAGTTTGAGTGAACAGATATGGCACAAAATAAAAAAATATGTGGCTTACAGCGGACGGCCAAATCGCGCCATGAACTTCAATGAACATATCTCCTCAGAGGAATGAGCACCTTCGGTCACAAGGATCGGTTCCTTCCAGACATCAAAAGGAAGTTCAACAAAAGGGGCATTTATATTATCGTCACTTTCTGCAGACTGGGACGACTCGGGGCGAGAAGACCAGAAATTTCGTGCACTCGGGGCAAACTCAGACAGACGTGAATACGTCGACAGGAATAGGGCAAAGACTGGCGCTTTCTTCATGTAGGTGAAGGCTTTGCAAAGGCACTGATAAGCTGTGCGTTTCGGTGCCCCTTCAGGTGTTACCGTGGCCTTGGTAAGATGATGCGCTTCATCAAAATAGAAGATGAAAGCAGGTCCTGAACCATTCCCCTCAGGTCTGATTTTCTTCGAAACTTTGGCCAGGAAGGAGGTTACTGGGAAACAATATCAGTACCAGATTCTTCACGGCTGACCAAATACCCACAAACCTGTCCTTTGAATATCCTCAAATGAGACATCCTCGTTCAAAATGTCTTTGAATCTTTCCGCAGGTTTATTCATGTCAACTGCCTTAGTATACATCTCCAAGCGGTTGACGGTCTGAGGATTATCAATATGCTCATACCATTTCGCAGCAAGATCTTCGGTCTTACACCCCTTCCTCTTCTCTTCATCGATCCAGGCGTCAGCAAAGGCGACGGCCTGCAGTAAAAACAGCAGATAGCGGCGCTGAACATAGAGTGCTGGCATTGATTCGAATCCGCAGAAGAAACCGACTAGCGGTTTTCCATTCGCATAATCGCCAAGTGGGTAGCCTTCGCCGTGAGGTCAGAATTGATACATAATACGAAGCAAGCAAAGCACCTGATTTGTCTGATCGGGGTCTCAGGATTATCGGAATCGCGAAAAGAGACTGCGAGAGCTGGTCCATTAGCCGAGATTTACCGGTTCCTGATCCCTGAATGATGGCAAGAAAGTTTCCGTAAGGTTTGTTGAAGCGGGGGGAGGAGCACATGTTGTTTATGGCTCGTTGTAATAGACGGTGGTTATCGCCCACATAGCCCGTCTTCCAAGCATTTTCCACCGCGGCCAAGACTTCTGAGACAAGCGTTTCTTCTTAGTACGCGAGGACGAGAACAGAGCTGCTTTGAACACTCACCGGTGCTTGGCGTGTAAGTTTGATGAGAAGTTTGAGGACGTTTCTCGTTCTCTGCCTTGACTATTGAGAAGTGAGTCACAGGAATGGTGGAGGATATGAAGGACGAACTGTAATTAATCAGTACCATCGTTGCAATACGTGCTTTCCTTTCCCAACCCCGCACACTCTCCAAATTTGGGTCGAGCAAAGTCAAGAAATGTCCCTCATGACTCTCTCCTGGCGGCACTATGTCGTCTCTGCCAACAATAATCTTGGCGAGTTCCTTGAAGACTGGCATATAGCAAGCTTCTGCTTCTTGTGGAGATGCTCCGGGGGATAAAGAAGACAGTCGGTCATACGTGTCGCCCTCCCTGGCTCGACGAAACAGCTGTTCAGCAGCCTCGACTTGTGACGCTGCCGACGAGTCAGTGTTAGAGTCCTGTTTGGCTCGTTTGGCCGATGAACGAGTTTGCCTTGTAGACATGGGAGGATGTGAGTATTCTTAGAAAGTAACCATTTTATATACTATACCGCTAACGATGGTCGATTATTCAATAGATCACCGTTCGATCCACGTGCTGATGGGTCCCTTCCCTGCCTGACAATTGTTCCACAACTCTTTATTCTTTCTGGTACCTTTTCCTCCTTTCCTTGGGCGCGTCCACAAAGTCTGAGTTATTTCTTACTCACTCGCTCCTGGACACCCACATACGAGCAAAACCAACGTAAAACTTGAGGATATCGAAAAACTTGGAAAAACTTGATCAAGTACAAATCGAGAAAGCCAACGTGAATACAGTTGGTGAATTGCTTTGAACGATTTGGAGACATTCGTGCGGTCATGTCATATAGATGCCGTACTTTCTGTACTTGCCGCACAATCTTCTGCACGATCAAGTTATCATGCGTGGCAGGTACGCTCGGTACTAATCGCAGTACCTAATGCGCACATGTAGGCACCACATGTATCCTCTATTGTTCCCAATTTGCTGGAACAATGGGATGAAACAATGGGAAACCAATCTTTCGACATACCCACAGTCTCCGATTCGGCGCATGAAAAATGAGTCAGGTCTGGAATTGAGGGTCCCAGATGCCTTTGACAGCTGATCATCATTTAATGCCATTGTTCTCTTAGACATATCGGTACCTTGTAAGTGGTCCTTGGCCCTCAGTCGTCAGCCCTTCATTACCAACTCCGTAGATTTATCCCCTCGCGCGTGATACATGAGATTTATCATGACTCAAAGCGCAACAATAGATTTTATGACTGTTGTGGGTGGACATTCGGAAAGGTAAAGTTAATGCATCGGGGGGGATGTTCAAGACCTCAAGAATGCCTCAAGGAGCAACCAAGTTCTGAATAACCTATGCTTTGAGCAGTGTGGCATGTTTTCACGACCACCATGCCAGGTCTTTTTCATAAGAGAGCAGCACCTGATGCGTGTATATAGGCAGGAGATGTGCAGATTACGACGGCAGCAGGCCAGGTCTTTTTCATAAGAGAGCAGCACCTGATGCGTGTATATAGGCAGGAGATGTGCAGATTACGACGGCAGCAGCTCTTCACAGCCCTGAATTTGACAGAACAATGGGAATTTATTCCAAGGACGGCATTACAATAGCTTCCGTCGAAAACAGGTAGGCCAGGTCGCGTCGAGGGTCCCGACATTTCAAACAGTGATGGTTGCATTATCCCCATACCTTGTATATCTGCGCGCTTGCGCGTGATTGTAGCCCATAGGTACATCAAATTCAGCATGGACTTTACCCCGACTATGTAATGGTATCATGTACTGGTGTACACGTCATGCTTCCATTGTTTTTGTCCTTGTTCACGCCCACAAGCAGGTGAACGAACATTCTGATTGTGGTTGTTCAATATTATCATGCCTTGAACTACAATCAATGAAATCTCCGACTATTGTATACATATCCTGCTTCCATTGTTTTTGTCCCTGTTCACGCCCACAATGGTTGGATGTTCTGATGAGTGATCCTGTGCCTTGGTACACTGTAAAGTTTCTTGAGGTGGAAGACCTTGATAGACCAACATGCAGCAGCAGGGAGAATACATCCGTCATTGTCTCTGTATTCAAGCTCGTCCTTTATTATTCCTAAATCAGATCTGTTGGTGCTTGTAACGGAGTCATCCGTGTTCTTAGCGTCAACGATGCTATAATCAATTAGTAGAGTATTATGTAAGACAACATCTTGTTTTCACTCTAAGTACTAGTCAAATCCGATACTGCGGTCTGATTTAGCACTTGTGTGATACACACAAGATAGTTCTAACCTGTAACTCCGGTTACATTTTTTTAAATCTTCTGCTATCGGCTTTAGACTCTAGGCTTGTTACCGACTAGGCAACTATCATCAAAACCTCTCGATTCTCTGTTGGCATCACACTGAAAACGTGCTTCCACGACTGGCTCTCTTGATCCAGATCCTCCGTTCCCAGCTGCAGATGCAGGTGACTTACCTGTGCTTCAAGCTGTGAAGACGCAATTTGCGTCAGCATACCAACCTCTGCCAAAGCGGGACAAAAAGACCCCTCGCGATGTCAGCACGAGTTTTGGAATGCCTGGTGGGCTATCCGTATCACAGATGATGTCCATTGTATGACCTGGTGGAAAACCAGGAGAGAGATCCGTGGTCTCAGGAGTGTCGCTGCCAGCGAGCCAAATGCCTTCACTGATGTATCCGGTATTGCCCGAGAGCTCTTCAGCTCCCTCTGAGGGTCAACCGGACGTTACCCAGTACTCAGAAATGGTACAAGGCAGCGCGTTTGCGCATAGCACCCCATTCCGGACTGCACCTATGGAACGGCATTTGGAATATGTGGCCAATGCTGCCACTGAACCAGGACCGTCGTCGTTGATGACACAAGGACAGAAGCAAGGACCAGCAATAGTGGTCAGTAGGGAGGACAACAATGTCGTAGGGTTGGAAAAGGCGTCACCAGCGCCTGGAATTCCAGAGTTGCACAGACAGGCTAGCAAACAGCCGCAAGTGAGGCATGACGGCCTCAGGAGAGTTATGGACTTAGAGTCCGAGTTGGAGTCCTCAGATGATGAGGAAAGCAAAAGGTCGCATTTGACCTTGTCTGTCCAGTTACAGCTGGTGTTGGACCGATATCCGTCGGTCACGAAGGAATCGACACGAAAGCATCTTCAGCTTTATGTAGTCAAGCACTTACAGTTGCTGGCTGCTAGGAGCCACGATGTACCCCGTGCAGATTCGAATGAATATATCGAATTGTTTGTGCGCATCTTCGAACTCAAAGTGGTAGAATACCTTAAGCGCAAAGCAGCGCGAGGGTCAGCAGTCTCAACGGCTACTCCAGCCGACTCAGTAGAATGTGAGATGAGTGTGCGCAGACAAGCGCCATTAATCGCGGACGCGATGGAATTGCTCAATGCGCCTCGTCAGGCTAATGAGTCTCAGCAAGACTACGTTCAGCGTCAGAACGCCGCAAACCGTCAACGCATTGTTAGCGGAGTGCCTCAGCAGGCATTGTCTGAGGTGGAGACTGTAACAACGACTCCGGCAGAGCCAGAGGCACTACTTGTAGTGCAGGAGGTTAAGACACCTCGTAAGCAAGTTACAATCAAGGAAGAGGTGGACAAAGTCCACATTCTTGAGGAGCGAACGTGACCACGACGCGTAGTGCGACGTGTCCACCTAGTGGACAACTGGAATGAACGCGTCAATTACCAGAGAATATGCAACCAGGACTTGCACAATCATGGTGAGTCGTTAATTGACGACCAGGGGGTAGTCTTTGAAGGGCGCGAGGGTGTAACGCCTGTCGATGAGATGCGGCGACAATTCACGGCTCGAACTGCTGAACCGGACAGAAATCCGGGTGGTAGTGATAATAGTAGTGACCACTACGAGCGGAGGGAGCCAATTCGTCGCAATAACGATGGTGGAGGACGTGATCGTAGGAATGACGATCAGGACGATAATAATCGTCGTGATAGTGGCAGGCAGGCTGGTGGATTACCAGCAGAGCAACAAGTGAGGCAACAGCCCACCACACGGCTGGAAAGAGTGGCCAATGAGCACCTGTTTCACAGTCCTCGGGCATTTTCGATGCCCACACCTCATGATTTGCGTGAAACTACGCTGGGAATGAATGAAGCGGTCAGGATCCATATGGATCATATGCATGACCGCCTCACTTGTCTGGTGGATGACTCCCTTGGAGTCAGACTTAAGTTTCCTGCTGGGGTAAGTCCCCGTAAATCCGATGGTAAGCACATATGTGCGTACGCTGGAGGACATAGGTTCTCTCAACTGGAGGACTGGGCCATGGATGTGTGCTACCACCTTGCAGCCTGCTGCTATGGTGGAGACGACATGGACCAGGAGAGGATATTCGTGCTACACAAATTTATAGAGGAAGAGGCTCGGAATTGGTTCCGTCGCCATGTTCTCCACATTAATTGCGACAAGTCGCATTGGACATTTAAAGAAGTCCTGATAGGACTGTATAATCGGTTTGTCAACGCTGCTACAATGCAGGAAGCTCGTGATGCCTTTAGAAAGGCAGTGTATGACGCTAAAACTGGCGTCCAGACCTTTTATGATGACCTGGTGGGTCATGCACAGAATATGGCCGTCTATCCAGACGAATACACTATCCGCGAGACATTCCTGGACGGAATACCCGCAGACATGAGGAGAGCGTTGATACACGACGATAATTTGTCTCCGGAGGTCAATGCTGTGACCGAATTCTTGGCGTATGCCATTGGTTATGAGCAGTCGACGCGGACTGCAAACCATTATGAGCAGCGTAGTTCATGCCGAGGAACAGTAAACCGTCAGGCAGTGAAGGTGGGAACCTTCCTGGCCAAATGGACAGATATGGAGAACAATCGCAATCCGCGATTTGTTGTTCGTAAGACAGTCCCTGGAGGCCAACAGCCTCGATCAAAGCCTGCTGGACAATTGCCAGCAAAGGATAGTTGACTCTTTTCGAGTCAGAATCAGGTAGCACCGAGAGGAGTGGTGGCGCCTGTACCGTGTATAGCAGGCAAAACTGCTGGGGCTCCAGGAGCGGCCCAGAGAAGGCCTGCCAGGGATCCCTCAGCGTGCTACAACTGTGGCAGGAGCGGGCATTTCGCTAAGGAGTGTCCCGCCCCTCCTAAGGCACACATCCAAGCGGCCCATATGGCTGCAGCACCAAGTGATGTCATCAGTGACGACGAAGACGATGAGGTCATCAACGACACGGAGGAGGAGCCGCACGTAGAGGCTGACGGGTCGGAAGTGGATGACGCTGAGAGCGTCCAGATTGATGGCGACAAATACGTCGCAGTAGATGTGTACGACAGCGACTACTATGCTCATGATGACGAGGAGGAACACCTGTTTGCACTGACAGAGTGCCGTGGAGAGCAGCGCGTCTGAATGAGACACGTAACCCTGCAGAAGGCAACTAATAAGTTGCAGCGGCCACGCTATACTTCCAAAGAGAAGGAGTGCCTGGTCACGTATGTTGATGTCAATGGACATCCGGCATGGACGTTGTGGGACTCCGGGAGTACCACTACGGGCATTATGCTCCAGTTTGCTCACGTCAACGCGATTCGTGTTCATGAACTGGAGGAGCCCTTGATGCTCCAGCTGGGGACTGTGGGGAGTCGCGCTATGGTGCAGTTTGGCACGGAGGTGAGAATAAAGACGTCAGGAACGTCGACGAAAGAATACGTGGATATAGCAAATTTTGATCGCTACGACATGATTATCGGTACGCCGTTCATGCGTAAGAACAAGGTATCGCTGGATTTTGTGAACAACATGGTCGTTGTGAATGGTATGCCTTTGAAGGTGGAGAAAGTGGTGTTGAACGATACAGATGGTCGTTTGAGGCGCTATCGCGCAACTGACTAGATGGTCGCAGGAGAGCGACTGTACAGGAGGTGGAGGACGAACAGGTCCCACCGAAAAGCCTGCCAGCAGACTCGCCGGCTATACTGATGACTGAGGAAGAGTTTCAAGGAACTCTGAAGAAGGGGAAGCATCCGGATGTGACTGGGTGTACCAATGGAAAGCCTAAACAGGCTGTGCAGTGCAAGAATGAGCGTAGTAAATGCGTGGTGGAGTTGCTGGAATGCCAGCCGACTAGCTCTCGAAGGAAGGTTGAGGATCTTGTCAAGGACGAGGTATACAGTACGATGGGAACTGTGGGTAGCACTAGGTTGCTAATGGATCGACCAGTGTCTCGGCCAGGAGTGCAATGAGCGTATGACCCACGAATGCCACGGGAGTGGAATGGGTTGGTAGCGTCAATAGTGACGCAGGCTATGGGAAGTGGGCAAGCGACCCAGACGGGAGAAGTGTACCGTCACGCACAAGAGGACGAGATTTCCGAAACATCGGATATCGTATTTGACGGATTTTTGCTGAAAGCAAGAAGTGTGCAGTCGTCGGCGAGTACGACGAGGAAACAACCAGTTGTAAGGTTGAATCCAGGAGATCTCACAGAGGAGCACGTACGTGCCTTACGGGAGCGATTTGAACCAAAGGTTCAACCACGTATAGCACGCATAGCCAAAGGAAAAGGCAAGGCTTTGAGCCTTACAGAGGAGGATATTCCTCGATTGCGCCAGCAATGGCAACTGGAGTTCGCTGATATCGTCAATGGAACGAAGGAAGAGCTTCCTCCGTGGCGGGAGGTTAATCATGAGATCAACCTCATTGATGATAACAAGCAGTACAAGTATCATTTGCCTCGCTGCCTGCGAGCACTTCAGGATCAACTTCGTGAAAAGACGAATAGATACATAAACGTGAAGTGGTGGGAACCACGACCAGCGGTGCAAGCTGCACCATTGCTTTGTATCCCCAAGAAGGATGGAACGTTACGGACTGCATTGGATGCACGACAGCACAATGATAATACCGTCAAGGACGTAACACCTCTTCCAGATCAGGAAGTGATACGAGAAGATGTCGCGACAGCGAAGTATCGGTCGAAAATCAACCTCACAGACATGTACAAACAGGTTCGCATCCGCAAAGAGGATATACCGAAGACACTGTTCTCATCCCTGATGGGGACGTTCGTGAGTAACATCATGCAGATTGGTGATTGTAATGCACCGGCGACATTTCAGAGGTTAATGACCTCAATCTTCCGAGATGTAATTGGGAAGTTTATGCACGTCTATTTAGACAATATATTCATATTTTCTGACTCCATTGAGGAGCATGAGCAGCACCTACGAGTCGTATTTGAACGACTATGGAAGGCCAGCCTCTATCTCAAATGGAAGAAGTGCGAGTTGTACGCAACGAGTATAGATTGTCTCGGCCACGTCATTGACGAGAAGGGCATTCATCCTGATATGGATAAGCTCAACCGAATCCGAGAGTGGCGTACTCCACGCACATATAATGATATCCAACGATTTGTCGGACTGGTGAGGATAAGCTCAACCGAATCCGAGAGTGGCGTACTCCACGCACATATAATGATATCCAACGATTTGTCGGACTGGTGAACTATATTGGCAATTTCTTGCCAGACATCACTGCATACACTGGGCCACTTATGGCCATGACCCAGAATGGGTCACCGTTTCATTGGAGACCGCTGCATCAGCGGTGTTTTGAGATGATTAAGCGCATATGCGCGAAAACGCTGGTCATCCGGCCAATTGACCCACGCATCGACGAGCCCATCTGGCTCATCTGCGATGCGTCGAAGACTGGGGTTGGGGCCATGTTTGGCCAGGGTAAAACATGGCAGACTTGCCGACCAGCGGGATTTATGTCCCGTAAATTCACTGCTGCTCAGCAGAATTATGCTGTGCATGAGTTAGAAACACTCGCAATACTGGAAGCCCTCCTAAAGTGGGAGGATAAACTGATGGGATATAAGATCCATATTATCACGGATCACAAAGCACTAGAGTTCTTCAAGACTCAGGTGCACCTGTCTCCGCGACAACGTCGCTGGATCGACTACATGTCGCGGTACCAGTTCGACATCACCTATGTAAAAGGTGAATTGAACAAAGTGGCGGATTGCCTATCTCGATATTTCAAGAGTGATACTCGAGATGACGTCCATGACGCGCATGACTATGTCCAGGCAGACAAACGTATTGACCCAGAGGGCGAGGATTTGCCTCTGCATTGATTCCATGAAATCAGGGAACATAGGGTCGAGTTACACGCCATGCGAGCGCAGGAAACACGTCGCAGTAAGCGACTGCACAAACAGCGAGAGACTTGAGATATCGAAGCCCAGGTGCTAGTGGATCATGAGGTCCCTCAGCCACGTGAGGAGACGAGGCAAGAGGTGCCTATGAGAGGTACTGATATGACACTCCAGCAAGCGCTGGAGTCACAGGACCATACGCCTGCACCGGCCGACTTAGGCAATGCGCAATTCCGCACACGTATCCAGCAAGGATACAAGGATGATAATCTCTTCGTAGAGATTCTGAACAATATCCAAGCGCATCCGCGCTTCAGGATGGAGCAGCAGCTCGTCTATCTTACCAGACCCATGGGGTCCAAAGTCATCTGCATTCCCCGGGAGAGGTCGTTGATTACGACTATCCTGGACCAGGCCCATAGAGTAGTGGGCCACTTCGGAACTCAGAAAACGCTGGACTATGTGCGACGCTGGTACTGGTGGCCGCAAATGGCCAAAGAGACGAGCCAATTCTGCTCGACATGCGAGCTATGTCAACAGTCGAAAGTATCGACTTTGAAGCCACCGGGAAAGCTGCATTTGCTGCCCATACCGGTCAAACCTTGGAATTCGATTGGGATGGACTTTATAGGTCCGTTCCCCGAGTCGAAAGGCTTTAACTACCTGTGGGTAGTGATCTGCAGAATGACCAGTATGGTCCATCTCATTCCGGTGAGAACCACCATGACCGCGTCAGACTTGTTGTGGATCTATCTCAAGGAGATAGTACGTCTCCATGGACTGCCCAGCTCGATCGTGAGCGATCGAGATGCTAAGTTTACTTCCAAATGGTGGAAGGAGTTGCACAAGCTGCTAGGAGCAAAGTTGCTCATGTTGACATCGTTTCATCCGCAAATGGATGGTCAAACGGAACGTGCGAATAGAAATATCGCGCAAATCTTGCAAGCGTTCGTACGTCCTGATCAGAAGGACTGGGTGGATAGATGTCCACTCGTGGAATTTGCGATAAACGCGAGTATATCGGAAACCACAGGGTACTCACCCTTTGAACTCAACAATGGCTACATGCCATCCATGATTTGTGAACTTCGTACAGACAAAGTTATTCATGTGGGAGTCAAGCAGTTTGCGTGCAACGCGCTAAGGAATCTGGCAGATGCCCATGACGCGATTATAGAATCACGTGTGTGGCAAACCAAACATGTGAATAATCGCAGACGTGATGAGCCGGATATCGAGAAAGGGAGCCTAGTGTACCTTTCGACGAAGAACTTGAACTTGCTGAAAGGCAGGGCGAGCAAGCTGTGTCCGAAATGGATTGGACCATATAAGGTCCTTGAGGCGGAACTGAGCACGTCTAACTACGTGCTGGAACTACCCCAGGCGCTGCAAGCGCGCAGGATAGTGCCCAAGTTTCATGTGTCGCTATTGCGACCATATATGGCCAGTAGTGATGCGCTATTTCCTAATCGTGCAACGCCGGAGCCGTATGACTTTGGAACTGGCAATGACCAGGAGTGGTTTGTAGATGACCTCATCAGTCACCGGTGGACAAAAGGAACCCTCGAATTTGAGGTGAGGTGGAGCTTAGGTGATACTACCTGGGAACCACTAGTGAACTGCAGAGACCTTGCAGCAATGGACAGGTACCTAGAGTTGCAGGGCGTGAAACGCCCTCAACAGCTAGCAAAACGTGCATAATGCGTGTGGGATGGTGGAATGTGGATGAAGTCCACTTTGATAGCCGGTGAATAACCGGGTGGCTACTAATTGTGGCTACTGTTTGTGACCGTTTATGCGACTATGATTGCCGGTGAGAGGCCGGGTGGCGTGTATTTGTGGTTGTTTACACCACTAGCAGAGTTGGGAAATTGTTTTTTTTCTCTCTTTTCTCGAGTCCCAATACACGTAGTCTACGTGTTTAGCAAAAATGGCCTATTGGGGGCCGCAAAATACTGATCAGAGCCGGCAAGGCTCTAGTGGAGGGGGGAGACCCCCAAATATACAAGTGTCAACTCAGTACCCAAGGCAGCCGCCATATCCGGCGGCAAGCCAGTTTCAGTCAGCGGTGGCCTATCCAGGCCGTGATGAGCCGCTGATAGGCTTCTACTCGGACTGAGCGCATCAAGGGACATTATAGGCCGACCAACACTTGACACACTAAAGGCTCTAGCGACCAGCCTTGGGTACAGAGCAGCCCTAGCGCGGGCGCTCTATGGCAAGACTTGTCCATTCATCTCAATCACCAGTATCAGCCCCTCAGCGCACTCCACTCAGTTACTTTGAAGACCAAGAAGACTCAGGACTCATAGCGCTAGCATAACGGCGGGAGGGGACTCTGACCAAACCCCGATCAGTACTGGAAGGAGTTAGCAATTGGCGCTGTCAATCACCGAGGCACCTCAATCAGAAGTCTAAAAGAATCAATGACGACAAGACAGGATACACGCAGACCCGACATTTAAATCTATCAAAAGATGGTACAATGTTTAGCGCCGGAATTAGCGCTCACGGCGTCTGTCGAGGATTCCCTGACCATACCCCGGGATGGCATGGCCAATTAAATTACATCAAAAAGTGAGCAAACTCGTACCACTTCTAAGTAGTTTTAGAGTCGCCGTTGGTCGCCGTCACCCATGTGCTGCAGGTCGCCGTTGACAGGTGGCCGTTAGCTACAGTCACGAAGAGAGGCGCTAATTGGTAGCGCCGTCAATGGACTTATTTTGGAAATAATGTAGTGCATAGTATAAAAACTAGCTACTCGCCATGTATATAACAACGAATCGTAACCTCTTGAGCACCCAGTTACACTTAGCGTTCAAATTGCGCTAGCGTTGCCTGACTTTGCCACCAAGTTCAGCGCTAGCTTTGTCTATCTCGTCTTCGTTGTTTACGGTGCCACCTACGGGCACGCTACGCTGCGCTATTCGTTTATTTCTCTATAACTTCTCCTAAGCTACGACGCTTACCACTTGCTAGGTAGCACCCGAGGCGCTATCGTCTAGCGCATCGCCCTATCACCTCTGCTCGAGCACACTGGGACCCTGCCGGGACTCCTCACAAACCCGTACGCCAGGCGCTGGAGACGGTGTTGTACTGCGTATACGTCCAGCGCACCCAACCACAGTTGGCGTCATCATTTTGGAGCCCACCGTGAGGGGTTCTATTGAGGCAGAATTCCGCCGGAAACTCGAGCCCAGCGACAGCGCCGCCTCCTATTGGAGAGCGCGTTTGAGCAAACCTTAACTGAGTCACCACACTTACCAGGCGCGCTACCGAGGCAGACTTTAGATCAGGAGCTTGAAGCCGCTCCAGATAGCTTGGCTGAAAGCTTCTTCCCATTTTCCCGACCGTTCAAATACTTAGCAGGTGAAAACCATACACCGCTTACTCCTTTGGAAGAGCTGTCTAGGTCATTATTGCCAGAACCTAGCGACTCAGAATTACCTGAGCCAGTACCGACTACAACCCCGCCAAGCGAAACTACCACTAACACTACTATTCCCACCACGACGTCGACGCCAGCTAGTATGGAGCAGGCAAACACACCGCGTATGCCGCCAAGAAACCACTTCTCGTCGCCAAAATGGGACAAGACGAAACCTCGCGAGCTAACACAGTATTTCCGAGAATTGGAATATTTATTACGCGACTGCTGAGTCACCGACAACACACAAATGAAAGAATACGCCGCCAGATACGTTTCCTACGATACCGCGGAATCCTGGACGGGACTGGATGAGTTTCAAGGATTAACACGAGAGGCGGTGCCAAGGTCGTTTACCTACGAGGAATGGAAAAAGGCGATCATTAAACTGTACCCTGGCGCTGAGGAATCCACGCGCTATACCGTCCTTGAAATCCAGAAACTGGTACAGGATACCTTCGCAACGGGCATTTATACACTAGGCACGCTATCTACTTATTATCGAGACTTCCAGCGAATTGCAAGATGGCTAGTACAGAATGGCAAACTCTACAGGAACGAGGAACGGCGCTTGTTTCAACAAGGCATTCCAACATCCCTTTGGACTCGTATAGCTCGTCGCTTAGAAATTCTTAAGTCCGACCACCATCCTGAGGAACCCTACGATATAGAAGACGTCTTTGAAGCAGGTAAATGGATACTGAAAGGCACGGATACTGGCATCCCCTTCCAGCGACCTTCTAGCACTGATAACGGAGGAAAGGCGCCACCTGTTGCGGCGCCCGCACCTAGCGTAACTAACAATCAAGGAGGTTTTGTCAAGAAGGAGGACCTGGAAAACGCAGTCAACACGGCTGTCGCAAACGTTATGAGCAAATTGGAAACGTTAATCTCGACTAGCCTTAATGCGCCACGAGGTAATATGCAATCCGGCCCTTGTCACTTCTGTGGTGAGGCAGGACATACGATGACTCGCGGACGCTGCGCTATCCTTGAACAATACCTGCGCCAAGGAAGAGCACGCCGAGGCGCCGACGGGAAAATAGTCCTACCCTCCGGCGCTAACATCCCTCTATATCCTGAGCACCGAACCTTCCAGGGGCGAATTGATGAATGGCACCGACGTAACCCTGGGAACTTAGCGACGGGCAATCTCAATAGTACGGCCGCAGCGGAGGCAGAAACAACTCCACAACAGGCGCTAATCCATGAAGTACTCCAGCTTAACGCTGTTAGCGAGCGACCGACGTTGTCACGAGAGGAGAGGATCGAGACGTTGGAAAGGGAGCTAAAGTCGCTAAAGAATCAGGTTTTCGATGGTGTCGAGATTAAAAAGAGCAAGCAACCGTTGAAAGACTATAGACCTTCAGGCGCTACGACCGATCCAGCACCTGCAAAGCCTTCGAATTCCAGTATCAACGACGACACACCTGATACGGCCAAAGCACCAGCTAGCACGGAACCGCCACTACACCCGTATTCAGGACTTGCCGGTAACTACGCTCCGCCTATCAATCGAAACTTTGGAGCGCCAGACAAGCCAGCAGGAGGCTACCGACCAACGGCACCAATCTACGACATAGAAAAATCTAAGCAAGTATTCGATCGTATTATGAAAAGTCAAGTCACGATGTCGGTAGGGGAGCTATGCAGTGTGGCGCCAGACGTCAGGAATCAGATGCGTACAGCGGTAACCCCTCGACGGAACGTAGCTAACAATGTAACGGCGGTGGACGAATGCGACGACGCGCTACCTGGATTCGCGTACATAACCGAGACGGTCGCGTCGGAAATCAAAGAAGAGGCCGCGCCACCTAAAGAAGCTACGTCCATTGACCCGGTCGAAACTTACCTTAAGTCGCTAAGATCTAGCGACGATCCCGCCGTCCTCACTGTAGCCCAAGACTCTCATGCGATTCGCTCGATTATGTTGACAGTTGATGGAAAAAGCGAGATAGAATCTATAGTGGACAGCGGATCACAGATTATTTCAATGGCTGCCGACGTCGCTAACGAGCTTGGCATCATTTACGACCCGACCATCATTCTTAATATGCAAAGCGCTAACGGCACTATTGATCGATCCTTGGGAATGGCTCGTAACGTGCCATGCGCTGTTGGCGATCTTACGTTTTACCTTCAAATACACATTCTTAGATCGCCTGCGTACGACTTATTATTAGGGAGGCCCTTCGACGTTTAGCCCGATCAGTAGTCAAGACGACGTCTGAAGACGAAACGACGCTAACTATTAGCGACCCTAACTCGGGTGTCAGTTAGCCCGATCAGTAGTCAAGACGACGTCTGAAGACGAAACGACGCTAACTATTAGCGACCCTAACTCGGGTGTCAGAAGAACGGTACCAACGTTTCCACGAGGGAAATTCCAGAAACCGGGACCGAGAAAGCGACCTTACGTTAGCGACGACCCTTGCGAGTGTTTTCCGGCGCCATCGAGGAGATGAGTGATGGGGATCATGGAGATGAAGCGCTTATCTTGGACTATAACCATCGGACTGGGCAAGTAAATTTTATATCATATACCCCTTTAGCCCATGAAATCTTGAATTCTTCTTCGTCGCTTACTAGTGAAGCGTTATCCTACTTATACCTCACTGCGTCAGATATTACTGAAAACCTTTCAACAGACACTTATTTCGTTTCTACTCCCGACTCTAAAGAACCTTTGATATCAGGTTTCGCTAGAAACCATGACTCTATTTATAATACGTTTGCTAACAATAGTACCCCTAAGCGCAAAGGGGTTCAGGTCAAGAAGAAATATAAACCCGTAGCGCTTAAAACGAAGCCGGTAGCGAGCGCCGTACCCGAGGAATTTCGCATCGAAAGAAAAATAATAGGCGACCCTTTGGCTACCCTGCCAAAACTCGATCCGAATCCACCACCCTTTGAACCAACAGGACGATTTACAGAAGAACGAAAGGCGCTATTTCTTAGCGCCCACGATACCGGCTTCCTCTTGACGGAGGAGATGAACGTACTAGTCGACATCATGCAAAAACAGAATGAGGCTTTTGCATGGGAGGACTCAGAACGCGGTAAACTTAGAACTGACTTCTTTCCACCAGTGGTCATCCCAACCATACCGCACGTACCCTGGACTGAGCATAACCGACCCATACCCCCGGGCATCGAAGCCAAAGTCTGCCAAATTATTCGCTCCAAGATAGCGGCAGGTGTATACGAGCCTTCTAATTCGGCCTACCGCTCGAGGTGGTTCTGCGTACTAAAGAAAAACGGGAAGCTACGTATAGTTCACAGCCTAGAACCGCTAAACAAAGTCACCATTCGTCATTCAGGGGTACCGCCATTTCCCGATCACGTCGCTGAATCTTTCGCGGGACGAATATGTGGCGCTACCCTGGATTTGTACGTAGGCTATGACGAGCGCTTAATCCATCCTTCCTCTCGCGACTTGACGACATTTCAAACACCATTTGGGGCGCTACGACTAGTCACACTTCCTATGGGATGGACAAACTCGGTACCGATATTTCACGATGATATTACGTTTATCCTACAGCCCGAAATACCCCACCATGTGCTCAGTTTCATAGACGACGTAGGAGTTAAAGGCCCGAAGGATTGGCGATTGGTAGATGGCAAGCCCGAAGTTCACCCGGAAAATCCTAATATTCGCATGGCGCTATGGGAATTCTTTCAACTGGTTAACCGAGTACTTCAGCGCATGAAGTATTGTGGCGGGACGTTTTCAGGGCACAAGCTCGTTCTTTGCGCACCGCAGTTTAAAATTTTGGGGCACGTTTGCACGCCAGAAGGCAGGATTCCAGAAAAGAGCCGATTAGCGCTGTTGGAGAAATGGGGGGTCTGTCATAACCTCTCGGAAGTTCGCGCGTTCTTGGGCACTGTAGGGGTGCTGCGCATGTTCATACACCATTTTTCTCATCGCGCAAATGCCCTTAATCGCCTAACCCGTTCAGGGGTCCCCTTCGAATTCGGACCCGATCAAATCAATGCCCAGAAGGACTTAGTAAAGGCGCTACAGGAAGCGAAACCATTGGTACCCATTGACTATACTACCGCCGATCCCGTTATACTTGCTGTTGACACATCATATATCGCCGTTGGCTTCTTCTTATGCCAGTGTGATAGCGCGAACCGGAAAATCAGGCGCTACAATCGTTTTGGATCGATTACCCTTAACGACCGAGAATCGCGCTACAGTCAGCCCAAGCTAGAGTTATATGGCTTGTTTCGATCGTTTCAGGCGCTGCGCATGTACCTCATTGGGGTACGAAATCTCATTGTCGAGGTCGACGCACGATACATCAAAGGAATGCTTCAGAACCCTGATATTCAACCGTCGGCCAGTATGAACCGCTGGGTAGTAGCGATATTAATGTTTCACTTCGAGTTAGTACACGTCAGAAGTGCATTCCACGGGCCGGACGGATTATCTAGGCGACCCAGACAACCGGAAGATGAAGCGCTAGACGATAGCGACAACGATGTATTTGACGACTGGATCGATCGATTGCATGGTTTCATGCATATCATTCAGCTGCCTATTCCGGCGCTTCGCGAAGACCAACCAGTTTCAAATTGGCTTCACCCTATTGTTCCGTACCAGCCCCGACCATATCAGGCGTCATCAACTTTTTACACGGCCAGTATCTATAACGTCGCTAAGCCATCTAACGATCTAAAGATAGTCGAGGAACCAAGACCCTTGAGAGAAACAGTCAGAACCTGCCATATTCGGCGGTACCTCGAAGCGCCAAAGCTAAGTCAGAAGATCAGCGAGTGGACCAGGTTACAGTCAGAACCTGCCATATTCGGCGGTACCTCGAAGCGCCAAAGCTAAGTCAGAAGATCAGCGAGTGGACCAGGTTAGGAAGTGGCTACAGGATTTGCGACGACCATCAGACCTTACGGATACGGAATACGCCACCTTCATTCGATACGCGACGACCTTCTTTATAGTGGAAAACCGACTTTGGCGACGAAATAGAGATGGCGCCCACAAGCTAGTAATTAAACCGGACAATCGAATTAGAATTCTACGCGCTATGCACGATGACTTGGGACACCGTGGACTCTACGCAACAAGAGCGAACCTTTTGGAGCGCTTCTGGTGGCCTCAAGTTAGCGCCGATATTGCGTGGTATATTCGCACTTGTCATCTCTGTCAAATCCAGCAGACACGTCAGGTTCTTATTCCCCCAACAGTAGCGACTCCAGCGCCGCTATTTGGAAAAATATATATCGACACCATGCACATGCCCAAGTCAGGGCGCTACAAGTATATCATTCAAGGAAGGTGTTCCTTGGTACATTGGCCGGAGTTCCGTATGCTCCAACGAGAAAATACAGACGCTATAGCTAAGTGGCTCTTTGAGGACGTTATCTGCAGATGGGGAGCCCTTCACGAGATCGTCACAGACAATGGAGCGCCAATAGTTAAGGCGCTCACTTATCTTGCCAAGAAGTACAACATTCAACACATACGGGTTTCTGGTTACAACAAGCGCGCCAACGGAATCGTAGAAAGGCCTCATTTCGACGTTCGACAGGCGCTATTTAAGGCGGTCGATGGTGACGAAAGTCGCTGGAGCGAAGCGACTTATTCGGTCTTCTGGTCGGAGAGGGTTACCGTACGAAAAAGGATGGGTTGTTCACCCTACTACGCGGCGACAGGCACCCATCCACTCCTCCCGGCCGACATAGTGGAAGCTACTTACTTACAGCCACCCCCGAATTCGATACTATCTTCCACCGACATGATTGCTAGGCGCGCTATAGACTTACAGCGACGCATGGAGGATCTCGAGCGCTTACACGAAGTAGTATTTCAAACTAGACGACAAGCTGCGCTACGATTTGAAAGCGAGCACAGCGCCACGATTAGAGACTACAACTTCACCTCTGGCGCCCTCGTACTAATGCGCAACTCAAAGATCGAAGTTACCCATAACAAAAAGATGCGACCTCGGTATCTGGGACCCCTAATAGTGGTTTCCCGCAATAGGGGAGGCGCCTATGTACTCTGCGAGTTGGACGGCTCAGTTTTGCATCGACCAGTAGCGGCGTTTCGACTCATCCCCTACTTAGCACGGGAACACATTCCCTTACCTTCGTCGGCGCTGGACATTGACACGGCTAAACTACGAGAACTGGAAGAAACGGAGTTAGTGGATGATGACGAGACCCCTGTTGACGACGACGAAGAACAGTAAATGAAGGCGAAGGACGAGGCGCTAGGTGTTAGCGCCCCCGTTAAGTAAACTTAGGTCATGTCTCCCTTTCGGAAGGCATATTGGATGACATAAATAGCTATGGTACAGGCGAGAACACAAAATCAACTACGGTTACTACGTTACGAGCTATGCTGAAGAAGACCGGCGACGAGAACCTCGGACTCGCTCCCTGGGCCGCCTAAAGGAGGGAGGACCGCCTGGAGGAGGAAGAGGGGCGCCTGGTGTAGGCACCGGAGTGCTCGAAGGCGGCGCGTTGCGAGATACGGCGGGAGGAATGCAGGATGAAGGTACTGGAGCGCTAGGAGTTGGCGCAGGAGGAGCGCCTGGAGGAGGGGCAGCGAGTTCGGGGGAAAGGTCCCACTCCCGTAGGAGGGCTGAAGCGAGGGTGGGAAAGGAAAGACCACGCGGTCGAGGACTGCCCTACAGGCACGGGACTCAACCAGGAGCGGAAGGGGAAGCCACGAAAGGCTCTTGGCAACGGCATGGAATTAGCAACCCAAGGGGCACGGGACTCAACCAGGAGCGGAAGGGGAAGCCACGAAAGGCTCTTGGCAACGGCATGGAATTAGCAACCCAAGGTCAGAAGGAAAGAGCTATTGACTAACCAAACTACCAGTCTCCCGAAGAAGGCTCGCCAAACTTGCTGTGCTAGGCGTAATAGTCGACTGCGAACACATGAGCAACAAACAAGATACGCGCTAACAGGAGGCGAACCGTGACCAGAGACTCATCCTGGTCTATCATCCATTCGGTGGAGGCGTCCAACAGGATGCGATATCGGCGCACCAGGGTCATGGTATTTCCGTTTTCATGAGGGAAACCCCCCGTAGGCATAATAGCCAGGAAGTGTTCAATACGATCCAAGATCGCGGGGCGGTGAGGAAGTTCCGGATCTGGGAGAAGTATGGAGGGTGCTGGCATGATGAAATACTAACAAACTTAAGGGCGGCAGAGCCCATAAAATATCTCTAGCTACTTGCAGGGTCGCAGCGACTTAGGAACTTTTACATGGGCGAAACAATCACGAGGGGGGGGGGGCGACAACAACGATGCATTTAATATACGACGACATTGGAAATCAAGAATCTAAAATCTGTCAGTTCTGTGGCGCTACGGAGAAGGGAAGATCACCTTACATAAACGACATGGGAGGCAAAAGCAAATCAAGGAGCGGGCAACAGGAGGAGACGCGTCCCTCCGTCAGAGGGGCCACGAAAGAGGCGACCACCGGTAGAAGAACGAGGAGACTGGTGAAGAAGGCGCGGTTAGACAGGAAAAGAAAGGAGTAACGGGGTAAGGACAGACGGACCAGATAGTGGCTTTCTTCCAGCAGCAGCTCAAGACGCTCTCGCGTGGAGGTGGGAGGAATTTGCTTTAATTAGCGACTGTCAGCAAAGAAGAGGGCGAAAAAGGCAGGAGCGCACCTGAAAAATGCGACTCCAGGCCTTCTCCATACCAAACTGCATCAGAGGTTTGCTATCCGACCAGATCTCACAGGCCGCACGCAGCAACTGGCAGCGACGACTTAATTCGAGGGCGCCATCGTCCAGTTCTGGCACGCTGCCAGCAGGATAGTGGTGAAGGAAAGAGGTGACACGCTCTAGGAAAGTGGGAGGGTCCATCATGACGTGAGCACGATCACAGCGGGGAGTCCACACCAGGCCGGTCGGGCTGGTCATCGCAAAGACTGATGAGATCCAGTTGATGCATATGCAATTTATAGGACATGGCTAGAGTTAGAACGGCGACAGCGTGGGAGGACGTTTCACAAAGAACGAGGACCCTGACGAAGATACTAGCCAATGAGAGGCGCTTGACTCGGCGACAGCGTGGGAGGACGTTTCACAAAGAACGAGGACCCTGACGAAGATACTAGCCAATGAGAGGCGCTTGACTCATTGTTGGACCGCGCAGAAAGGAAATCGCCATTCTAGACCTAGCGCTTATGATCACCATCACCGAATAGCCACAAAGCGATCACTGGTTTTCTATTTCTTTATACGCGTTACTTCTTACATGGATCTGCTTATTTATTTCCAGACAGTTCCAAGCGATCACTGGTTTTCTATTTCTTTATACGCGCTACTTCTTACATGGATCTGCTTATTTATTTCCAGACAGTTCCTATTTTCTACTTAGGCTGGCGCGATAATGGCTATTGGGCAGCGCCGGCAACAGGGGTTTTTGCGCCATGATGATCTACTGAGCGTTTCCCCTTTTTACTTATTTTCTTTGATTACTTACAAACTGACGATTTGAAGCCAAGGGAGGCGTTTATTTTAGTATCACACTACAAAGTTCGTATCAAAAGACAAAGTTACAAACTGACGATTTGAAGCCAAGGGAGGCGTTTATTTTAGTATCACACTACAAAGTTCGTATCAAAAGACAAAGTCCATAAAAAGTTTAAAAGCGCTGATGGTCGGCAACTACGGATCATACTCGGGAAGGGCGGGATCGCCCAAAGGAAGCAAGTCCCCGTCCTGGATCGAGTTACTCGCTTGCCACTCAAGTGCAGCGGTAATATCGTCATGGAGCTCGAGAAGGAGGCGCTCGCGGCGAGCTAAGGTGGAAACGCGAGGACGCAGGTTTGCAAGTTCGCGACCAACGGCTTCGGTCGCATCCTCGATATGGCGGAGTTGCTGGCGAAGGTCGGCAGAAGGGCGGAGAGGGGTAACAGGATAGGAGAACTCGTCCCGAGCCAAGGGAAGGCGTCACCAGAAACTCGCATGGCGGGAGGAGGAGTCCAAAAGGGATCGAACTTATGGAAGGTTAGAGCCAAGGGAAGGCGTCACCAGAAACTCGCATGGCGGGAGGGGGAGTCCAAAAGGGATCGAACTTATGGAAGGTTAGAAAAGGGGAGAAAAGGGGGAACAAACAAAAACGGACGTACCCGGACAGTTACAGGCGCACGGGGTGTCCACTCATGGCGCTCGTCGCCGGGGGACATAGCTCTGGCGGAAGAAAGATGGATGCTGTAGGGAGGCAAGTATCTCCAACGGCGATGACGCTCACCTTCCGGCACCAGGGTTCCTTCGGACTCCGGTGGATGCCGTAGGGAGGCAAGTATCTCCAGCAGCGACGACGCTCACCTTCCGGCACCAGGGTTCCTTCGGACTCCGGCGCCGCAGAAGTCTTGCGACTACTAGTAAAAGAAGGGGAGCTGTGGGGAGGAGTAAGGGACGGAGTAATAGGAAGAGCCACCGGGGTGTCGCTAGCCGCAACCGACTCGGGGGCAGGGGTAGCGCCAGCATCAGACATAACGACATCTTCGGCAGCAGGGATAGCCACTACGGCGGGAACAGGAGTGGGGGACCTATCAGTCAAGAAGTTAGCACGCGGAGAGAAGAGAAGTTAGGGAAATGCGTACTGGTTACCACTGGGGTCACTCTGATGAGGGTTAGCGGCGATAGGGGGAGTAAGGCGAAGCAGGAGAGCGCGTACCGCCAACAGCGCATCGGCATCAACAACGGGCTCAGCTTCATCATCATCCTCTCCCTCGGCATCCCTCTCAGTGCCTTCCCCCTCATCCGTAGAAGACTCGGTCGAAGACAAAACCACAGGCGTAGCAGGCGCTAGCTCGCGGCGCTTACCAGGGCTCTTGCCAGGAGACGCGACAACAGGCTTACGCTTCGAAAGGACGGGACGACGAGGAGAGCGAGCAAAAGGTGCCGCCACAGTAGTACCATCCTGGGTAGTCGGCAGCGCCAGGCTGGCTGCGCTGATTACCGTGGGTTGGTGAGTAGCCGCCAAATCACGTTGCTGCAGCACGAAGTCCCGGGCGTTACGAACCAACACCGCGCGCTCATAGTTCCTTTGCATAATGGCGTCCCTACCACGTTCACGAGTACGAATCCCGTTGAAGGCGCAGCCTCGTTTCAACGCATCGCACCGATAGCAAGGCAGAGACGCGGTAGGAAACCAGCAGCCCTCAGGGTCGTTCTCAGACCAACACTTGTCACACTAAGAAAGAAGTCAGCGACGGCATGAACCTCCAAAGGGGCAAAACAGTGCTTACCGCGCCAATCTTTGCCCTAAACGCACGACGCTCCAAGGGCGCAACGGTAACCTTCTTCTTGCCGCCCAGCACTTGGACACCAGCCGGGACGCCGGTATCAATAACGGTAGTATCACGGCGAAGACGCAAAAGGTCGCGAAGCTCCGCGTCGGTGAACATGGTCTGGTTAGGCGCCTATCGACATTAACATTTAGGCGCTAAAGTCTAGCGACAACGAGCAAAGCACTTACGACATACAAAGGGGGAACACGAGCAGGGAGATTGATCTGGAAGGGGGAGAAGTCAGAAAAATGGAGTAAGGAAGATAGGAAAAGAACGCACGGTACGTTTGGGAGGAGAACTAGCATGAGCAGGAGGCGCTCGTTCAATAACAATGGCAAAATTACGCGGAGGACCGTGAGAAGTTGGGCGCGTCGGGCCGGGTGAGCAGGAGGCGCTCGTTCAATAACAATGGCAAAATTACGCGGAGGACCGTGAGAAGTTGGGCGCGTCGGGCCGGGTCGTGGCTCGCTACGAGAAACGGCAATACGTTTGATGGCCGAATGGGGAGGGGCAGTACGGACGGGAGAAGCAGCGCTTGGGGCAGGGCGAGTGGAAGAAGCAGCGCCACGAAAAGGGCTGCCAAGAACGGAAGGAGGCGGAACAGAAGTCGAAGAAGGAGGGGCGGTAGGAACAGAAGGGACAGTAGAGGCCGAGGGGCAGTAGGAAGACTGGCGACGGTGGGAGACGTGGCAACCGACTACTCAAGGATTAACAGTGGAAAAAGGGGGAGGGGGCAGTAGGAAGACTGGCGACGGTGGGAGACGTGGCAACCGACTACTCAAGGATTAACAGTGGAAAAAGGGGGAGAAGGAAGGACTTACTTCGCTAACCTCGGTACTAGCCAACAACGCGTCGATCTCGTCAGATAAGGAGGGAGCCTAGTATGGGCGCTGAACCTTAGCGCCACAACGCCAAAATCAAACTTAGAAAACTTACGAAAAGGTCCGCGAAAGGGCGCAACCAATCAGCACCCTCATACTCACGGTACCGGGCCACGCACCACTCGCGAACCTCGTCACCCCGCTCCCAGGAACTGTCGGAGCCGCGGACCACGAGCCAGCGCCGATAGAGTTGCATAATACCAGGGACGGTTTGTGGCGCATCGGCGGGACCGACAGACTTAGCACGATCAAATAAATAGGAGGCCTTAGCCAGGAAATTGCGGAGAGCAGAGGCGTCGAAAGAAGTGGACATACTGGAAAGATGGGAAGGAAAACACGGGAAGGTGAAGTACGGAAAACGACTTTTTATAAGGCGCCGCGGCATTATATGGACCGTAGCGCAGTCAAATTAACGACGGCGTTTGACTGAGGACAGTCAATTTTTCAGTTGGGGGGCGGCATTATATGGACCGTAGCGCAGTCAAATTAACGACGGCGTTTGACTGAGGACAGTCAATTTTTCAGTTGGGGGGAGATGATAGGCTTCTACTCGGACTGAGCGCATCAAGGGACATTATAGGCCGACCAACACTTGACACACTAAAGGCTCTAGCGACCAGCCTTGGGTACAGAGCAGCCCTAGCGCGGGCGCTCTATGGCAAGACTTGTCCATTCATCTCAATCACCAGTATCAGCCCCTCAGCGCACTCCACTCAGTTACTTTGAAGACCAAGAAGACTCAGGACTCATAGCGCTAGCATAACGGCGGGAGGGGACTCTGACCAAACCCCGATCAGTACTGGAAGGAGTTAGCAATTGGCGCTGTCAATCACCGAGGCACCTCAATCAGAAGTCTAAAAGAATCAATGACGACGAGACAGGATACACGCAGACCCGACATTTAAATCTATCAAAAGATGGTACAATGTTTAGCGCCGGAATTAGCGCTCACGGCGTCTGTCGAGGATTCCCTGACCATACCCCGGGATGGCATGGCCAATTAAATTACATCAAAAAGTGAGCAAACTCGTACCACTTCTAAGTAGTTTTAGAGTCGCCGTTGGTCGCCGTCACCCATGTGCTGCAGGTCGCCGTTGACAGGTGGCCGTTAGCTACAGTCACGAAGAGAGGCGCTAATTGGTAGCGCCGTCAATGGACTTATTTTGGAAATAATGTAGTGCATAGTATAAAAACTAGCTACTCGCCATGTATATAACAACGAATCGTAACCTCTTGAGCACCCAGTTACACTTAGCGTTCAAATTGCGCTAGCGTTGCCTGACTTTGCCACCAAGTTCAGCGCTAGCTTTGTCTATCTCGTCTTCGTTGTTTACGGTGCCACCTACGGGCACGCTACGCTGCGCTATTCGTTTATTTCTCTATAACTTCTCCTAAGCTACGACGCTTACCACTTGCTAGGTAGCACCCGAGGCGCTATCGTCTAGCGCATCGCCCTATCACCTCTGCTCGAGCACACTGGGACCCTGCCGGGACTCCTCACAAACCCGTACGCCAGGCGCTGGAGACGGTGTTGTACTGCGTATACGTCCAGCGCACCCAACCACAGTTGGCGTCATCATTTTGGAGCCCACCGTGAGGGGTTCTATTGAGGCAGAATTCCGCCGGAAACTCGAGCCCAGCGACAGCGCCGCCTCCTATTGGAGAGCGCGTTTGAGCAAACCTTAACTGAGTCACCACACTTACCAGGCGCGCTACCGAGGCAGACTTTAGATCAGGAGCTTGAAGCCGCTCCAGATAGCTTGGCTGAAAGCTTCTTCCCATTTTCCCGACCGTTCAAATACTTAGCAGGTGAAAACCATACACCGCTTACTCCCTTGGAAGAGCTGTCTAGGTCATTATTGCCAGAACCTAGCGACTCAGAATTACCTGAGCCAGTACCGACTACAACCCCGCCAAGCGAAACTACCACTAACACTACTATTCCCACCACGACGTCGACGCCAGCTAGTATGGAGCAGGCAAACACACCGCGTATGCCGCCAAGAAACCACTTCTCGTCGCCAAAATGGGACAAGACGAAACCTCGCGAGCTAACACAGTATTTCCGAGAATTGGAATATTTATTACGCGACTGCTGAGTCACCGACAACACACAAATGAAAGAATACGCCGCCAGATACGTTTCCTACGATACCGCGGAATCCTGGACGGGACTGGATGAGTTTCAAGGATTAACACGAGAGGCGGTGCCAAGGTCGTTTACCTACGAGGAATGGAAAAAGGCGATCATTAAACTGTACCCTGGCGCTGAGGAATCCACGCGCTATACCGTCCTTGAAATCCAGAAACTGGTACAGGATACCTTCGCAACGGGCATTTATACACTAGGCACGCTATCTACTTATTATCGAGACTTCCAGCGAATTGCAAGATGGCTAGTACAGAATGGCAAACTCTACAGGAACGAGGAACGGCGCCTGTTTCAACAAGGCATTCCAACATCCCTTTGGACTCGTATAGCTCGTCGCTTGGAAATTCTTAAGTCCGACCACCATCCTGAGGAACCCTACGATATAGAAGACGTCTTTGAAGCAGGTAAATGGATACTGAAAGGCACGGATACTGGCATCCCCTTCCAGCGACCTTCTAGCACTGATAACGGAGGAAAGGCGCCACCTGTTGCGGCGCCCGCACCTAGCGTAACTAACAATCAAGGAGGTTTTGTCAAGAAGGAGGACCTGGAAAACGCAGTCAACACGGCTGTCGCAAACGTTATGAGCAAATTGGAAACGTTAATCTCGACTAGCCTTAATGCGCCACGAGGTAATATGCAATCCGGCCCTTGTCACTTCTGTGGTGAGGCAGGACATACGATGACTCGCAGACGCTGCGCTATCCTTGAACAATACCTGCGCCAAGGAAGAGCACGCCGAGGCGCCGACGGGAAAATAGTCCTACCCTCCGGCGCTAACATCCCTCTATATCCTGAGCACCGAACCTTCCAGGGGCGAATTGATGAATGGCACCGACGTAACCCTGGGAACTTAGCGATGGGCAATCTCAATAGTATGGCCGCAGCGGAGGCAGAAACAACTCCACAACAGGCGCTAATCCATGAAGTACTCCAGCTTAACGCTGTTAGTGAGCGACCGACGTTGTCACGAGAGGAGAGGATCGAGACGTTGGAAAGGGAGCTAAAGTCGCTAAAGAATCAGGTTGGCTGCCGTCAGTGAACCCTTGGCAGGTCTGTCCTTGGGTCAGCGGGAAGCCGCATCATCTCGGGCCCCACCTAGGGGGTCCAAACCCGTCGCTGTGGCGCCAAGAGCGCCCGTTACTGTCACTCCTTGTGCTGGGCCTGGAGGGAATACTCTGGCGCAAAATGCGCCTGCCCCTCCGGTGGCTCAGCCACAACCAGAATTGTCCGCCCTGACCAAGTCAGGGCTGTCTCGTCAGCGCCGCGGCTGCAAGCCGCCTCTTGATGCCTCCAAATTGGAGGTTATACTCTTTCCTGCTGGCATTCCCGCATGAGCGGGAGAAGTCCAGATGTTGTTCATGTTGCCGGTGTTTGTACCGGCCCCACCAGCAAAGTATCCCGTGGTCGTCTTGACCCCAGACCCCCGTACGCCGGAGCAGTATGATGGTCTGGTGGCGACCTCAAGGGGGAAGACTAGGCCTGATAGAGGCAAAAAACCAGTACCATCCCTGTCCGTCAAGCTCAGAGCAGGAGGAGGACAGGGAGGAGGGGGAATCAGCCGCAGACCGATTCCAACGAGTAGCACACAATAAGCGCATTGCGAAGAAGAAGGCAATTCACGCCAAGGAGCTAAAGGCCCAGAAGTCGAGGGCCGAGGATGAATGTTCGGGGAGGATCCCCGATGGCTTGGGGGTGAAGGTGTGGGGTCCGCTCGATATTGAGTGAATGAACTCGTGCTTTAGAGGAGCACTCAGCCATTGCACCTATTATTCGTATGCCATGAATACGGTGTTGATGGGAGAATGAACTCGTGCTTTAGAGGAGCACTCAGCCATTGCACCTATTATTCGTATGCCATGAATACGGTGTTGATGGGAGCTGACGCTAATAGAGCGGCGTCATATGAATATTCCTCTGGCCATCCTGCCCACATCCCGGGCACGATTGTGTATAAGCACGCCCCACGCGGTCTTCCCCGCACTCCGCTAGAGCTGGACCAGCTCTATAAGTATTACGCAAATGTGCACGTCCCACGTCGCAACAGAATCGTCGTGTATATGTTGATTACAGAGCTCCAGATGTTTGCGCAGTGGACAGTGGAGGCTCTGCATGATCGAACCATGCAGCTCCTGATGAAGGAGCCTAGGTACCAAGAACTCGTCAACCCGATGCAGGGCCCTGACGACCTCGCTCTTGTCGAGCAACAACACATTCCGGGGCACTTTTTGCGCACAAAAGACGATGGCACCATGGCGTTGCGCGTAATGCGCACTCAGGATCCAGCCACACCGTTCGACCTCGACCAATTGGCGCAGTACACGCTGGTCTTTGGCCGACCCGGGTTGGAAAATACCTATCAAGGTATCGCCGTGGATCATGCCTATCGCATGCACTGGCGGACCCTCTTCAGGTTCACCTTATGTCGAGCTCTGTGCGCTAACAGCGCAGCCAAGCCGGTGATTGTGCGGCGCATGACCCTTGTCATGGCCCATCCAGGGCTTTATCGAGAGGTGATTGCCTCGTATGATGCCATGTTTCCCGAGCAGCCATTTGAGCCCCAACATGGGCCGCAGCTCAAAATTCACCAAGTTCACGTGCCCAACGACGACGCATTACGCGTCCTTCTACACAACCGGATCCCACTGGAATGGGTGGACCACGCATACACGTACGGTGTAGTCTTCCTGAAACAGCAGTTCCATTCCCCCACGATGTCTATGGACATCTTCAAGCAGGTCGATGACGAGCGCATGGAGCGCCTCTCCAAGTATGGCACCCCTGCCGCAATCCTGCAATGGGATGGATGGCGGGAGATGACTGAAGACGATCACTATCGTCTGATGTTCAAGCACCACGAGGAGAGCAAGCTCCCAGAAAACCCTGAGGCCAACGGCCTCTATTACTTGATTGGCATGGACCCGAATCGGGTCAACCTCCTAAAACGCTCGGCAGCGCATGACCTGCCAACAGCGGACATGGACCCAGGCCGGGTCAATCTCCTGTCACGCACGGCAGAGCAGGGTACGCTTACCACCACCGCTTCAGCGATTAACGTTGCACTAACAGAGCCTATGGTGGTAGACACGCCTGCAGTCAAGGGGCCTATAACCCCACTGAGGACGGAATCGGCGCCTCCCCCTCCCACGATTAACGTCGCACTGGAGGAGGAGGCAATGGTGACTGAGACGGGCGCTGTTGCGGGAGCATCGTCATCCAGGTCATAGACCCTTGTATACTTTATTGTGTATGTACCTCCGAGTATTTCACTCGAACCATTTCAGCTGATACGCACTCTAGAGTCGCGTGTAGATACAGCGGACCCAGAGGAGGGGTCATCCTTTTTGTTTTTACATTTTGTTTATATATACCAATTTTTATCTACTGCTGGCGCAACCTGCGCCCTTGTCTTATAAGGACTGCGTCCTATTGTGTCCAGACGACACATCTCCATTGCGCATGAGTGCTAACGCCTTGCAGCCATGCCATACACGTGTATTCATCCGTTGTTTGCACTACCGTGCATCTTTCATCTCGCTCTACCTCCCTTTCTAAAAGACCAAGTATTCGGTCTCATTGGAGGGTATGTAACAGAGTCATCCGTGTTCTTAGCGTCAATGACGCTATAATCAATTAGTAGAGTATTACATAAGACAGCATCTTGTTTTCACTCTAAGTACTAGTCAAATGCAATACTGTGGTCTGATTTAGCACTTGTGTGATACACACAAGATAGTTCTAACCCGTAACTCCGGTTACAGTGCTACCACATTGGGTGAATGATTATTGGTGGTTGAATGCAAGCACTGTTCCTGATAACTTTCCCCTGCCGCAAATTGATGACATTTTGGCTGATTGTACTCGCCCGGGAACTCATTTTTGGGAAAAGATCGACTTTACAAATGTGTTTTTTTTCAAACACTGGTGCATCCCAAAGATATCAAGTACACCACTATGCTCACATTGTTCAGATTGTGGGAATGAGACAGCTACATCCTGCTCCTCACGCTGCTCCCTGAGACAAGTACTTTGCCTCCGTTCATCATCGTGCATTGCACATACATCTAGGACATTTCCCTGATTTCCTGGTACCAGTGGAGAGGTAGATCCTCCTCATCTGGGTCTATGTGGCAGTCTGCCTGCACATATTCATGAGACTCATGAGCCTCCCCAACTACATCACTTTCAAAGTAGCGAGACAAGCAGTCTGCCACTTTATTGAGTTCACCTTTAATATAGGTGATGTCGAACTGGTATCTTGACATGTAGTCAATCCAACATCGCTGATGCGGTGACAAGTTCACCTGAGTTTTGAAGAACTCAAGTGCCTTGTGATTGGTAATGATATGGATGGGGTATTCCATCAGCTTATCCTCCCACTTGAGGAGGGCCTCAAGTATGGCTAAGGTCTCTAGCTTGTGCACAGCATAGTTTTGCTGGGCGGTCATGAACTTTTTTGACATGAACCCTGCTGGATGGCAAGTCTGCCAGCTACTCTCCTGGCCATACATGGCACTGACACCTGTCTTAGACACGTCACAAATGAGTCAAATAGGCTTGTCCTGTCTAGGGTCAATTGGTCGAATAACCAGAGTCTTTGTATAAATCTGTTTGACCATTTCAAAGCACTGCTGGTGCAGTGGCCTCCAATTGAACAGTGACCTGTTCTGCATCATGGCCATGAGTAGCCCCATATAGGCAGTAACATCAGGCAAAAAGCTCAATATATAGTTGACAAGGCCAATGAACTGTTGGATATCATTGTAGTTTTATGGTGTGCGCCACTCCCAAATGTGGTCAAGCTTGTCCTGATCAGGGTGTATACCTCACTCATCAATAACATGCCCTAGGCAGTCTATACTTTGAGTGTAAAGCTCACACTTTTTCCATTTCAAGTACAACTTGTACTTGCATAGTCATTTGAATATGACTCTGAGGTGCTGCTCATGCTCCTCCATGGAATCCAAATAGATGAATATGTCATCTAAGTAGATGTGCATAAAGCGTCCTATCACATCTCAAAATATAGAGGTTATTAACCTCTGAAAGGTTACAGGGGCATTGTCAGGTTCTGCTGAGTCGGGGGCTTTCCGAGAAAGCAATCGCCCTTACAATGCGGACTTGACCCACGGATACTCGGGTGTCTGGAACTCTGGGGCTAGGACTCCGGGGAAAGCAATCGCCCTTACAATGCGGACTTGACCCACGGATACTCGGGTGTCTGGAACTCTGGGGCTAGGACTCCGGGGTTCAAGATGCGGACAGGGGCAATTCCGGGAGAGGGGACTGGGTCCGGGGGTTTTGGGTTGTGAGTAGCTGGGGGATTCAGGTGGGGGTCGAGTCGTGAACTGGAGGTTCTAAGACAAGACCAAGTTAGCAAATTAAAGTCGCGAAGTGTGTACCAATCTTAGAGCACGCAAGTATTCAAGCGTGCCAGTCAAAGCGTGCCAGTCAATGTGTACCAGTCAAGCAGAGGGCACGCAACAATCCAAGTAATGCAATGTAATATCAAGACTGACAAATACAACGGAGAACTATGCTATAAGTACTACGGACTGGGTCTCGGGGTTCCGGGGTGTCTGGGATGGGTTCCAGGAGTCATTGAGTAGTGGGCAGGGACTGTATACCTGGATCATGCGTGTGGGGCATGTGATCAATTGGCATGGAGGGAGCTGTGATGCGTGATGCACGTGATCCAATCGTTGATCGGGGCTGGTGGCGGCTGATGGCGGTCCTTGATGTGCGTGATGGCGGTGTCGGTAGTCGTAATGGCAGGGCATGTCCTGTGGAGTTGGAGGGAGGGTCCCGGATGGTGTTCCGGGGGTGTCCCGGGGTGGGTCTGGAGGGAAGGGGTCGTGACAGGCATTACAGTCCCCAATCTGCATTATGTTGCTCATAAACATGCCCATGATCAAGGCAAACATGGTCTTGGGTATGTCTTCAGTGCAAATGCGCACCTGCTTGTAAGCATCAGTAAGATTAATCTTCGAGCCTGTATCTTGGTGCATATAATCTGGCAGACCTCAGCCTTGATGCCAGGTGGCAAGAGTCTGTTATATTCAGTCCATGGCACATGAGAAATAGTAGGAATTACCATAGGCAGGAAAAAGTGTGTGTGCAAGCTGCTGCACTCAGAGTTCTTCCAGGCAAAAGCCTGGTTCTGCTTGGCAATGATGTTGGTAAGGACATCCATTTTGTCCTTGGTGAAGAAACTGGTATTGTAGTCCTTGGTGAATTGCTGCTGGCATTTGGCAGTAAAGCATCCTGTTAGTTGGAAAAGTGTCAGATGTGGTGTGAGAATTGGGATGTTGGCAAGAGGGTTGCCAATAATATGGTGCTCAATTCAAAAGGTTTCAGGCAAGTGTGCAGCAATGGGTTTGGCTTTAAGCGCAATAGGCTTATATTTATTCTTTACCTGTACCCCTTTCCTTTTAGGAATGTTAGCATTATTATAAACAGGAGCAAAAAGGGGGTCAGGGTTAGTAACAAGAGAGTGGGCAATGGAAAGTCCAAGAACAGCAGAAGCAGAGGCTCCAGGAAGAGTAGTGAGATATATATCTTTTGTAGCAATTTTCTGGAATAAGTCTGAGGCAGTAAGGTACAAATAGGCAAGAGAGGAGTCAGCAATGTTTTGTGGAGTTTGCTGAGGATTTTCAGTGACAAAATCAGATATAGTAGAAAGTACTTCTGTATTAAGAAAGGCTGTTTGCAAAATATATACAAGACCGCTAGCATGGTCATACTCTAGCATTAGCACTACATTTCTGTGATTGTTGCCAATTACCTCCTCAATAGTTTGTGAAAACACTGGCGATAAGACTCCACATAGGCTAGGTGCATCAATGGCAGGCTCAGCATCAGCTCTGGACATCTTGCTGCACTTGTTCCAAACTTGGCACACATTAGGCTAGGTGCATCAATGGCAGGCTCAGCATCAGCTCTGGACATCTTGCTGCACTTGTTCCAAACTTGGCACACATAATTTATCCATTTTAAGCCATTTCTGACAGCCACGAATGGCAAGCAACATACCCGATCAGTGATAGCACCAACAGCAGCCAAAATAACAAGTGACAGCTAGCATCATGCCATCAGCAAGAACTGACAAATGGCATCACTCAGGCAGCACATGGTAGTGCTAGCCAGCAGCAGCGCTTACAAGCAGGAATGATGGTATTTCCCTGTAATTGACAGCCTGGCATTTCACCTTGGCACCTGGCACTGCTTAGTGCCTTCTTGTTACTTGGACAGGCAGCATTTTTGTTAACTTCTCAATATTCAGTTTAATGCATGGCAACTACTTACACTCTTTCCAGTTCACCACTCCTTGGCGGCGCTTAGCCGCTTAGCAATGGCAAACTCAGTTTACTATAAATATTTACCATTGTCACTAGTTAGCCACAGAATAGAGTACTCCAGTTTACACCCCTCAGTCCACCTCATGGTTCAGATTTCTTTTGAGCTGACTAAGTTTATAGTTGCCAACTGTCTTAACACTCTTAGCCTGCTTGCTGCAGTTATGCTTATGGAACCTACTTGCCTTGCACTTACAGCAGGCATCACGCAGCTTAGTTGTTGCTAAGCCTCTAGTTTCCTTACCGCATCCTCTTGCCACACTTATTCATATTCACTTCCCACCTCCTTTTAGGTGTGCCTTGTCTTTAGCACATCTTTCTTACTGCATGCTCTTGCCGACTATCAATTACCAACCTTCACCAAATCTTGCTGTTTAACTCATTTTTTGACTTGTTCTCTGAGAACTGCCTGGGACTCCCTCAATCTTAGCGTGCCCAATGCATTATTACACAGGTCAGTAGCTGTAAACCATATCTGCTACTGATCAACTTTTGGGCATCATCACTGGTGAGGGTGTTCACTGGCATGATGCTCAGTGAATTCTGGCGGCTTGCCATGTGTATCTTTTTGTTGTCCCCTAGGAAATGTCGGTACAGTGCGTCAGATACTGGAATTGGGGTTGCTAATGGTCAAAGTTGTCTCCTCATTGGTAAGGGTTTTGACCATGGAACATGCTAAGACATCAAAAGATCTGCCAAGTAGGAGGTCATAAGCAGGGGAATGGAGAATGTGAATCTGCAGGTAAAATGTGATGTCGCCAATGGTGCATGGCACATTCTTGGCTAGCCCAAGAGATCTCTCCACTGTACTATTAGTGCTCTGCATGTTCAGGATAACGTTGGGATCATAAATCAGTCCTAGGTCATTGGCAACTTCAGCAGCCATGGAGATGATCTGGGAGCTGCTGTCTACAATGGCCTCTACCTTGCTCTTGTTATTAACGGTAAGCATAACAGACCTAATGGCATGAGAGTCCTAGGCAATGGTAAGAATGGCAAGATCCTCTCCATGCTCTAGCAACCTCATATATGTTTCCACAGGATCAATTGAGGTGGCGTTAGCAATGGATTCAGCTGAGAGAGTGTTGGCGCTGAGAGTAATGGGAGGGTTGGCAGTGACAGAGAAACCAGGAAGTGCATTGTCCAGTTCATTGACCTCAGTAATGGTAGTCGCTAAGGAGCGTTGAGAAGTAACTGCTGTTTTGACTTGGTTTCAGACATCTGGCATGATGCTGCAGAGTTCCTCTACCAAGAGCATGACTGGCATTTTCATAATGTGGCTGAAGACATGGTTGGATTTCTTGATGTCAAAAATTGGCGCAGTGGGGTGGTAACCGGTAACCGCCTTCAGCTTGGGAGTGGCAAAGTTATGTTGGGCAGGAGTGTGATATCTATCGGATAGACCAGCATAAGCACTCCATGAAGACTGCAAATGTCAACTTTCTCAATTCACCCTCACTCTCCCTTACCCTGTATGAACAGCTGATGAGTCAACATTATACATTATGCTCTCTACTTGTTTATCCTCCACGATCCTCTTATGGCTGAAGTACCGTTTGCAGTTATACTCAAACTCCTCCAATTTACGTGGCCCAATAGTCCCTTTCCCAATGACAGGGCATGACTCACCAAAACCTGCCATAACCTCAGCAGTATTCAAGGCCGCAGGGCCTGACCTCATTGTGCATACTCATGATATGGGCAAAACCAGGTCATCCAAAGAGTCCAAGGAGCTAGAAACAGGAGATTGGGGTACAGATGGTATCACAGGCAAAGCATATGCGATACAGGGCCCTAATGATGATTCCAATGACGTGACCGGCGAATCTGTTAAAGATGAGAAAACCTCAACCCCAGAGAACAAGGGCGATGAGGACGTGGCAAAGAACAAGAGCAATTTCTGAGTACGCGTGCGAGCCAGGGTGTCAAGGGCAAGGTCAAGCAAGGCGTCCTCCTGAAGGAGTCGTGGACCTGCAGCCATCCTCGCTCTGCCCTTCCTTATATCCAAGAAACCGACTGATGAAGCCCATAAATACTAGAGCCACTGACAGCTGTCAGCCATGAAGCGCGTGTAAGCACAGGAGACTATGCCCCAGGGTAGTCCGTGCGATTCAAAAAAAAGTGTAAGCCGACTCTTAAGAGATTAGTCTTCACTGACTAAAACACACGATCAACAGACTATGATTCAAGTAGGAAGTAAGTACTAATGTGGCACAGTCTCCTCTATATATATGTTTTGTGAATAAAGTTCAGTTCCACCCGATCTCGCGACCAATCGTTGGAGTTCAGTCCGGAGTCGCCTCGTAGCGTAGTGAAGTGCCTCCTAAACGTCCTCAAACACGTCCTCGTAGTCGTCCCGTTGTAAGCAACATGCTTACAGAGCGAGGATGAACCGAATCTTCTGAAGGCACTGAACAGAAATATTGCTGAGGCTTGTGACAAAGAGGCAGTCAGGAGTCAGGAGTGCCTATACGCACGTGGTGTAGCATGCTGGGAATGCCTACTTACGACTGTACTTACGGCACACTCGGTCGGCAACGACCATCTAAGCCCCGCATCAAACCACTTACGGCAATATAATGAAACCGGTCACGAATCATCTGGAATTCGAAGTGCACAGAAGTCTCCAGCTGTGAGCAGGAAGACAGACGACCTTGCAATTGGTAACTCGATAAGTGCTCGAATCCGTACTTGAAAAAAGGTAACCAGAAATAGAAGTGAAGACAACGACTTTGTAGTATTAAACTTCCCACGTCATGCACCCTCCTCGATCAATACTATAATTAGACACTGGATAAACCAAAGCTCACTTAGGGACGAACGGTAGACCCGAAGGTTCTCAGTCATATTCAGGCTGCATTGAGTTCTCTTCGCCTCCTTCAGCACACTGAAGAGCTCCACAGCTCCACCGTTTCAACTTTTACAACACACTCACTTCAGTGATGAACTTCGCCACTCCTTTCCTTGCATTACTCACCGTAGTTACTTCAGTCGTTACTCTGCCAGTCCATGACGAGCAACATATTGTTCGTTTTGATAATCGGTAAGTTCTTCGACAATTTCTTCTCCAAGCTTGTCCACCGACCTGTTGGCACTGCAGGTGTGGATATGGGACCGTAGGTCTTCATGAATTTGGGAAAACGGACCGGTGATTCAACCTGTGAGCAGCCTGTTCTGATCAAGGGCGAAGACATTCTTTCGACTGGAGATGATTATATCTCTAGCGGACCCCTCGCCGGAGCTGTTGCGTAAGTCAGTCTCCATTTTGCCTTCTACCACTGCCATTTTGCCTTCTACCACTGCTAATGTCTACAACTCAGTTACCTCCAAACCGGTGAGCCCTTCCTGCGCAAACAAAACTTTAGACTCATGCTAGACCAAAGGAAAATGTGGATTTAATGGAGAAAATTGCACCCTTCTTGAGGTGACTCTGAATAATCCTTTGGCCAACGGTGGGGGATCCAGTACAGATCTTTCTCTTATAGATCCGTACGTTGCTGCTATCCATTGCATTGGACCACACTTCAATTGATCATTTTTAGCCATGCGTTCTCAGTGACGACTGGTTTCGGGTGAGTGACTTTGCTCTACCCAGATGATATCCAGTAAATACCTCGTCAGCTACTTCGATGGTTGTGACGGAGCTGGTGCCTCTTGTACGTGAAGGATCCAGGATATCACTGCACTTGAGCTCACGAGTTGGCTTCTATAGGCAACCATACCAATTGCTTGATGGCTTTCCGCAATCCCAACGACACATTCGTTCAGATTGCGTGCCAAGAGAACAACGTAGGTTGATAGTCCTTTATGAAATCTGTAAACGCTAACTAGCTTTCACAGGTTAACCTCTTCATTACCTTCTGTGAATAAATGGATGCGTGTGCATACTAGAGCTGGTTATGGATGAGCTCACTTGTATAGAAGTAAATGTACACGTTACATGTACATTAGAGTTTAGATGTTCTCCTTTTCGATATGCAGCATTTAGTATCAGGAATAGAAGCGCTTTATATACTTGCGACGATATTCACCTCAGAGCATTGCTCTATGATAATTGATACGACGCTGACGTGAAAAACGCAGGAAAGAACATTATGTATGTATAAGTACTCAACAAGAAGGGAGAAAAATTTTGTTATGTGGCACGTGACAAAATGAACCTCATCAACTACAGTAACTGCGACATTTACCAACTGGGTAGTTAAAGCTCTCACTCATACTGATATGCTGGAGATTGAATGCATGTACTCGAAAAGTATTCTCACTACGTCTCACATGGTCCTGACCGTAATGCTCACAAGCTAGCAGTGTTGGAGTGTTGTTCTCAGACTATCGTTCTACAAATAGCGAAACCCGGTGTTAAACGGCCGCCGACAAGTTTTTTTTTTCTCGTTAGCTTCACTTCTTTCTTCTTAGATCAGATGTTTCTCTGGTTTTCTGCTCGCAGACGTCACCTCGCCGTCATTACTCTCTCACAAGGCTTAGATTTACCAGTTTAAGAGGTACCCAGCGCAAGCTCATATCTAGGTATAACTTCATAATGAAATTTCCAAGATGTCTTGGCTTGAAGGCTCGAATGGATATTTTCTCTCCATGTCGCGACGTCAGTTCTATGTAACGGCGGAATGTTTGACAAAAATAAGAGCAGACTTCTTTCGTCGAACTGATCAATACCGGGGTCCTTCTGTGCTATTTACTGGGGAGCGTACTTCTCCATCCTTTCCTTACTCTGGCTAGCAATCCCATGACTTGGTAATGATCATATCTTTCGGTTTTGCCACGAGAGGTTAGGTCTTCCCGGATCTTGTCGCTGGCTTCATGGACTATATAGAACATGCAGCAGGCGGGCGGCCATCGCGCCGGGAATGACAATGAATTATCTAACGTATCTCCCTCAGAGTAGTGAGTAGGATAAGTTTTCAAAAACGTAGTTTAAAGATAGTTAAAAATAAATTTTTAATAGGAACCCGGAGCCAGTGAGATAATACTGCATGTTCCCTTCTCAACAGCTCCAACAGCATATGGTTTATGTAGATTTTCTCGCACATTTGACATATCGAACGGCTTGTTTGGGAGCGACTCGGCCGCAGTCTCATCTTACGTTGTCCTTTTTCTGGATATAAATGGCCTTGGAGAAGTAGTTTTCTTCATCGGTTTCGATCTTCTTCCCGTCGTTCGCAGTTTCATCTCAATGTACTTCAAGACCACCTTCATCTCCCTTCTGGCTGCTGTTACTATTGCAGTCAAGGGTGAACAGCACACCGTTCATTTTACTAACGCGTGAGCATTTCTGCTTCGCTTCCAATACAACACTCAACATTTTTTGTCAATGAAGATGCGGGTTTGGCACTGTGAGTAATCCTGGACATGAATTGTATCTATATAAGTTTGCGAAACTCTTGACAGCCCACTCTGATCCAAGGACCAAATGTTCTATCCACGGGAGCCGACTTCACCATAAATGGTCCTCTCATCAGTGCCATCGCGTAAGAATCAGAATTGTTCTCCTTATGTGTCGACTTTTCACTGACAAAAGTACTTTTTGATATGTGCAGGTATCTTCAGACAGGTGAAATAGTTTAATGTGTACTATGAGAGCTCCACGCTTACCATATTCTAGGTGCTTGTGGCTTCAATGGAGAGGGATGCACTCTTATCGAGACGACTCTTCGAAATCCCACGTCACCCGGGTCAGGATCGAGCACTGATATTTCCTTGATCCCGCCGTGCGTATGATCCACCGCATCGGCATCGGTTGTCTACTTACCTTATAAACACCCTTGTAGTCACGCATTCTCTGTGACGAGCGGTTTCGGGTGCGTCAAATATTCATTCCCTCACGTAATTTCAATGCTGACCTGAATGTCATCCTTATAAGTTATTTCAACGGGTGCGATGGTACTGGTGCTGACTGTAAGAATCTGCACTATCCAGATAATTTTGTAGCTGATTCATCCCCCGAGGCACCTTTGCTGCTTGCCCAACAGCGTTTCATGTTTCCACTGACACCGGTGTACAAGTTGCTTGCCAGACTGACAATGTTCGTCATATTTATCATGTTTCAACAATATGCTAACAATATGTTGACGGAAGGCTGACCTTGCTATTACTTTCTGTCTCTGAAACTCTGCCAAGTCATCTACTGCAGTAAAGGAGTCTTGTAGTTGAAGAATGTATGAATCAAACAAAATTGTATGTAAAGAAAATGTATTCGTTGAGTAACTATATCTGCATCGAAGTTATATGCATCAACCGTCGAAGTAGTATAAGGATCAAGTCAAATTTACTTAGACCTTGAGCGCAATGTTGCACCTGTATATACTAGTACGGTCTGCTCTTGGACATTCTGACTCGATGGGATGTTACCCAGACTCAACTTTCCATCAGACACTAAAGATACACCCTTATACACAGGTAGATAATGGGATCGCGGGGCGTCAAATTTAATAGTTGCACAATGTAAGTATACAGGTTCGACTAATTCTGAGACACTAGATATGATCGAGGCCTTTCTTCTCATAAATCATTTGGGTGGAGATCCAGTAAGGAAATGACTGAAAAAAGAGATAGACGAGGTTGAGTTGATGTCCAACAGGCCCGTACATACCGTCTCGTGCTGAAATCGCAGTGTCAAGACCATATTCTACAAACGTGATGCGTAAATATCATCCTCGTTTCCATTACACAGACCAAAGTGAATAAGTACCATTAAGCTACTGATTACTCTTCCAGTTCCAGTCTGTTCTCTGTCATATGCACTGTACATAACGTATATGAACCAAGGTATCTTTGATGCAGAACCGATCACCACGTGTATCACCTGGCCTGCAGCTTGATGACGTTTATTATTGACGTTGTACACGACGGATTCGAAGTGGCATATTGTCCTTTGGTTCTGTAACGTACGGTGTAAGGATTGTAACCGAAGGACTCGTTGAGACATACTCATTGTTATAGCAGCGGTTGGCTGAGGGGTTTGTCCTACATATGCAGGTTCAAACTCGAAGTTCTTAATCAAGGTTCTAAAATAGATAGATCCATCAAAACAAAGAAGAGTTTGCAACGCTGTGCTTACGCCAAAACAACTTTCATTTCCATAATCGCCATTGTTTTGCCGATGCAAGCGTGAGGGCCACAGAGGAAAGATAGAACAGAGGACGAAGAGCTGTAAGCTTTTGGTAAATCGAGCCACCGCCCTGGTCTGAACCTGTTGCTGAAGTTAGCACATTGCTCGAAGCAAGGTCAGGATCATACTCTTCAGCGTCTTCTCCCCACAGTTCCTTCCATGTGTTCACGACGCGTATCTAGTTTATGTATCATCAACGACAAAGTAAACAATATATCCACGAGGCACGGACGGGTATATAAAAGATGGTCCCTTTAGGGACAAGGACGCCGTCAATGTAATCTGTTTTATTTGCCGATCGGAAGGTCATAGGAACAGGTGGAAGCACTCGTAGGCTCTCCATTCTGTCACATTTATTTTAATTGTCATCAAAATGACCGATGCAAACAAAAACAACACGTACACGACGCAATCCAGCCACTGAAGCTCCTTCAGACTTCGATAGTCGGGTCGAGAGTTATTAGCCAGAAATGGTGTAACTTCATCACGAAGGCGTTTCTGACTCTCTTGATCGTTTGCGAGAAGCCAGAGAGTCTGTCCTTTGATGTTAATAGAAGTGGCAACAAGGATGTCTTCAATCTCACCCATGCTAAACCGGACGCAGTTGTTTCGTGTCCTGCGCCCAAGAATGTTAACTTGTTGCGTCAAGTGCATAAGCGTAAGGAGGTGTAACCATAAAAGATAGAAACAGACCACTTGTTCCACCATTGCTTGGTCACTCATCGTATATGCTCCTTTGTCCTGCAAGTCCACATTGCGGGCACGAAGCAGAAGGCTCATCACATCTCGCTTTGTCTCAGTGTCTGACATAGCGACTGTTGAGTCGTGTATCCTTTCTGCAAGTATTTTTGCAGAAATTCTCTTGATATGATGCATTGAATCTATCAATACTCCGAGTGGAGCTATTCGCACTCCGTTGGTCTTAATGTATCGTCATCAAGAACGTTAGACTATACCTAAGTCCCTGAAGTGAGCTAGCCAATGGCGATGTCTGTATGCCCAATCGGACCCCATGAGGCGAGGAACACCAGGGATGACCAGTACTGCGATAAATCGGGCAAGATTGGGTCCTACAAACCCAGTCAGTTGTCCTCAGGGTATGTGATTAAATTACAATTCACCAGATTGCATATTGATAAGGCGCTCATATGCCTCGGCAAGCTCATTATGGGGGTCATGGAGCGAATTGGTCTCATAACCAAATGCAGTCTTGCAGATAATATCAAGTGTGACTTTACTCACTGACAAGTCGGTGAGACAGACAGAAAAAATCAGAAAGAACTTCAATAGACTCACTCCATTCGTACATGGTTAAAATTGTTCCTTCTTGTGGCCGCTCCGTCGAGTCGATTTTTAAACCCAAGATCTGAGTCAGACTGTGGAACCATCCTCAGAAATGACGAGATTGCAGTGTACGCGACAAATCAACCTTTCTATCGGTTCATGATACATTTCCATCTCTGTGAAACAGATTTAACGGGTGTAAGGCGTTCGAAACGGACAGATATCATACGAGCTATGAGGCTTGTAATTGAAAAAGCAGGATTCATCGCTTTCCGCATCTGCTTATGCTCATTACCAGTAACGGTCAGAAGGCCCCACCCAGCAGTAAGTCCCAAGGCACTCCTCAAGAATCCAGGCTTGGGTCACAAGTCAACAGAGCGTAAAGCCCGACAGTTGTAAGGAACGTACTCGTGGATAATCGACCCAATCGCTCACTAAGATCTTGTGAAGGGCATCCGGTTTCATGAAAATCAATCTTTCGATCCCGAAGGGCCCGACAGCACGAACAACAGGTCCATACTTCTTGACCCATTCACGTTGCGGTATTCCAGCTTCACCTTTGATGATCACTGGGGCCTGTCCATAGAAAAGGTGACCAAGAGGCGGGCCAGGAATACGGCGTAAGGGAGAGAAAATGAAGGGGTAGAAGAACAATTGATAAAGAATGAAAAATGTTGTGCCTTTTAAAAGATATGGAGCTTGAAAGTGTTATCATATGTTCCACGCACCAAGGAATAAAATTGTGGGCAACAACAGAAAACGATAATCATCAGGAAATCGTGCTACGTATTCACAATTGAGCAATCTGGTTACGAGAGTAGGTGACATTTTTGTGGGGTAATTTGCATCCGAAGAGGCATCCATTTTATACACATGCGTAGGTGATGGCTTTCAGCGCCATCAGCCATGTGAATCTGTCGGAATAGGACCCTTAATTTAACAAGCATGGCCATTGGAAAGAGCGTCATACCTGAATTTGTATACAGCATGGATTACACTGAACAAGTATACCCAACTGGCGTCCGGCTTCCACAATATCTTCTGGATGGCTAAGGATATACCGTGGGAAGGTCCATTCGTCGAACGTCGATCCAAGCTTCAGATTTCGGTGATGACATAGATCACCGAAGATTATGCGAGATTACAGCCAGACAATAATAAACAACATATTTTGGAAGGCTCAGTTCTCATTGAATTCTGTGTTTTATCATAGAAACATACGATTTGAGGTCTAACGAGTTAATTTGCACGAGCCGACTTTTGAGAATCATAGTTATAAAAATTTCAGCCCTCAAAATTTGGCGGTCCCCGCAAAAAATCGGGAAAAATCTGCAAAAGTGCGGAATCAAAAGCTTTTGATCATCTGATCATGAATCCAAACATTAGGAAATTTCAGAGTGGTTTGCCTCACAAAAATCCGACAAGTTAGACCTTGCTTTCATCACTGGCTGACTGCCTAAACAGAAACACAACATATCAGGGCTTTGAAATCAAAGGCCTGGGACCAGCTCCCATGCTGTCAGCCTGCCAACTGATGGATATGGAGACCGACCTTGCATGCCAAGTCTGGATAGTGACCAATCTTGTGCACGATCTTGCACACCTAGTCCAGAGGATGGTGGTGGTAATGATAGAGATGATGAGTTGATTTGGGAGTCCAAGAGGTTTGTTTTGGATGCAGAGACTATGGAAGATCTTGGTTTGAATATCAAGATTGAGCGACTGGAAGATGATCAAAACTGAGATAATAATCTCACTGAGAAGCTGATACATACAGCTCGTGAGCTGGGAGATGATCCAAATGATGAGGATTGGCTACCACAAGAGCTCAGGAAGAAAAAGAGAAAGACAACAGGTGTGTATCAATCCAATCACTGTATTACAGACTCTTATGAATTAAATTGAAGGTTCAGAACAACCAATTACATACAAAAAAGGACCTGATGTTATGAATAAATCAAAGTGTACTCAAGAGCACTATCAGAAGGCCTGGAAGTCACAGACAAAGCTTGGTGGCTTTTTTGTGCCATTGCAGAATACCACACCAAGTTCTGCAGAACTATCAACTCAGCAGCCATCTTCAGCAGTTGCAGATTCAGATTTGATTGGTTCTGATGCAGAAAAGGAGACTTGGATTCTGAGGTCTACTTTTAGTAGACTGAGGTTTTACTATCTGCTTTGGCATGCATTTTGTCCTCAAAATTTGTGCCCTTCACATGATCTTGGCCATTGCCATGTCTTTTCCTGTATTGGCTATGTCCTTGAAATTTGCTCCCTTTTGGCTATCTTTACCGGCTATTACTACCATGTCCTCAATATTTGCTCCCTTTTGGCTATCTTTACTGGCTATTACTATTATGTCCTTGAAATTTGCTCTCTTCCAGCTATCTTTACTACCAGCTATTACTACCATGTCCTCAAAATTTGCTCCCTTTCAGCTATCTCTACCAGCTATTATATCCATCCTCATGTTGAAAAATTATATTTATGTTTTCTTTATATATACATATACCTAATTTTCTTGTGTTGAGCACATTATTGTTTATTTATTTTACTAAGTCAATGGATTATATTTGCTTATATATATATGGTTTTTTTTTTAATTTTGTTTATTTTGCTTTTGCTTTGTTTTTGTTTTTAATTTAATTTATTTTTTGTTTATATATTTTTTGTTATGTATGTAATTTGTTATGCTTTCTGTTGGATGTGTGAAGATTTCATTATTTCTTTGCTCCAGCAGTTGTTTACATCATTGATAAATAAATCGTTATCTATAGTATATGCGACGATGCCTGGGAATTGATCTGATTAGTCAGTTCTGACTAATGCTGACAAAGAATTGCCTTTTTTGTTTTTTTTTTCGGTCTGTTTTTCAGTAGATAAGAAAAAAAAAGGTGTATATTAAATATAATTTAATAAAAATTCAATGTTTCAATGTAGGTCTGTTTTTCAGTAGATAAGAAAAAAAAAGGTGTATATTAAATATAATTTAATAAAAATTCAATGTTTCAATGTATGCTATCTCTCGGACACATGTGGAAGGTGTCCGGAGTCTGTGGATGTGGCCGAGGCCCAAACGCGATTTAGTGGACACCAGTTTTCACGCCTCGCGTGTTCTTAAACCAAACAGCACCAATTTTTCCACGGTTTCAACGTTGTAGTGAGTAAACTACACTACAAAGTAGGTGTTGATTGATTGATTGATGTACAAATATTAATAACCATTCTTCTAGCACAACTTTGAAACTCGATTACAAAGTAAGTATTGATTGATTGATTGATTGATAGATATTAATAAATGATTGATCTAGCTACAACTTCAAAATTTGATTACAAAGTAAGGATTGACTGATTGATTGATTGATGACCATTAACAAACATTTTTATAGCGAAATTTTCACACTCAACTACAAAGTAAGTAATGATTGATTGATTGATGATTCTTAACAAACATTCAATAGCTCGACAACATTCAGCTATTGATTGATCATTGTAAGTGATTTTTAATGTATTTGAGCTTAGAAAATGCTTAAAAAATCCGAAAAAATCACAGAAAATTCAGAAAAAATTCAATTCAGCTTATAGTGAAACATTGGGCTATTGTAGTAAGTGATTTTTATTGTTTTTGAGCTTGATAAATGCTTAAAAAATTCAAAAAAATTCAGAAAAATTCTATTCAGCTTACAGTAACACTTTGACAACTTTGGGCTATTGATACACTCATCATGTAAGTGTCTTTCAATGGTTTTAAGCTATGAAAATGCTTAAAAAATTATTCTTTCAGGCAATCTTCAACTACTCATTCTAATAATGGACCCAGTACTTCTGAAGGTCAAAGACAGCAGGCTAGGATTCAAAGCAGGCTACAACAGTTACAAATGACTGATCCTGATCCAGTACTCCTGAAGGTCAAAGACAGCAGGCTAGGATTCAAAGCAGGCTACAACAGTTACAAATGACTGATCCTGATGAGCGCCGTGCAAATAGAAGTAGAAGATCTACTTCAGTGGTTATACCACTTCATTATGGAACTGGGGATATGGGAACTGGGGATATGGGAACTAGGGATATGGGAACTGGGGATATGAGAATTGGAAGAAATGATCAGATTGCCTCTAGCTCTTTGGGAAGGCCTATTGGACCAACTGTTGCTATGAACTTATTTGCATCTGAGGATGTACAACTTGGAACTACAGGATTGGAGGATATGAGAACTGGGGGAAATAATCAGATTGGTTCAAGCTCTGGAGGAAATACTTCTAGCTCTTTGAGGAGGCCTGTTAGACCACCAACTGTTGCTGAGGATCTATTTGCTAGGGCTATTCCTGAAACTCATTTACCTGAAGGATGGAATGCCCCTTTGCAAAATCCTATTCCTAGAATGATACCACCTCTACCTCTTCCTGCACATAGAGCTCCTTATGTGCCTTCAATAGTAGCACCTCTACCAGCTGCTGTGCATGGAAGAGATCATAGAGTGGGATCAGTCAATCAGCCTGTAGTTGGTGGGACTGCTATGAGTATACCTGAAACTCATTTGCCTGAAGGTTGGGATGCTCCTTTACAGAATCCTATACCTAGAATGCCTGCTTTGCATAGAGCTGCTTTGCCAAACTTCACAATGCCACTGCCACTGCCACCTGCACTTAGGAATAGAGAGGGACAGCAGGTTGCTCCTATACAAGCACAATCATTAGCAGCATTGCAAGACCAACAAAGGTTGAGGCATATTGCTGCAGCTGAGGAGCAGGATAGACAATGGCAGGCACTAGCAGTATTGCAGGAGCAACAGAGGCAACAACAGGCATTAGCAGTAATGCATGAGCAACAACAGCTCAGAGAGCAAGGAAGACAACTACAGATATTACACCAGCCAAAGGTGAGACAAAGATAACTTTCAAATGTTGCATTGACTAAGAAAGATTAACAGGATATAGATCTCAATCCTGAATATAGGCCTTTGAATGTGGCTAGGACTCAAAGGATCTTAGAAGGCTGGGAACAAGAACATGCAGCTGATTTGGAGGAGGACTTTGACAATCTAGGTGCTCAAGATCTAGATGATCCTGTTGACAATAGGAGGCAGCCAAATCCAGCAGCAGGGCAACTGGAACCTCCTCTTCATCCTCCCATTCTACAACAACCTATAAATGCTCTTTCAAGAGGAAGACAGCCTAATAATAATCCTGCTGAGAATATAGAGGAGGACTTAGAATATGTGGATCCACCTGTGCAAAATCTACCAGCACCTCCCATCCTACAAAGGGTTGATCATATTCAAGGCATCAATGCTCTTCCAAGAGGAAGACAGCCTTATATAGATGAACCCTCAGCACATTATCTTGGTCTTATGGATGTCATATGTCCACACTGTCAGGCTCTACATTGGAATGCTGAAAAGCTTACCAGTTCTACTAGACATCATACAAAATTTGGCATGTGCTGTCTGCAAGGCCAGATTGATTTGCCCAGACTTGCAGATGCTCCACCAGAACTGCTTGGCTTACTCCAAGGCTATCATGCTCTTTCTGATGCTTTCAAAGCATCTATTTGCCAATACAATGCAGCCTTTGCATTTACATCTCTGGGAGTCAAAATTGACCATGCAATTACAAATGCTCCAGGACCATACAGCTTTAGGATTAATGGAGAGCTCCATCATCTGACAGGTGCTTTGCTTCCAACTGAAGGTGATCATCCTGTGTATGCACAACTCTACTTCTACAATCACAATCAACAATTGGCTTTTTGTCAGGGAAGCAATCCTAGATTGGATCCTCAGATAATGGCCTCTTTGCAGGATATGCTTCATAGAGTCAATCCCTTTATTGGCTTATACAAGCTTGCAAAGCAGATTATGACAGAAGTTCCTGAAGGCCAACCACAAAGGCTTTCTGTTCAACTTAGAGCTGACTTTGGAGACCATCGACACTATAACAACCCTAATGAACAGGAAGGAGTTGTTGCAATTATACCAGGAGATGGTTCTGAAAAACGATCAGATCACCATGACATAGTCCTGCATCTGCATAGAGGTCAATTGAAGTGAATCAGCCATCTACACCCCTATTACACTTCTTTGCATTACACTATCATATTTCCAACTGGAGGACCTGGATTTCATACTGATATTCAATCTCAATTTGGACCAGCAGGAGAACAAAGAGCCAAAAAAGTTAGCCAAACTGCATATTATGCATATAGGCTGCAGCAAAGAGCTTTGGAAGCTAACGCTGCATTGCTTTGGAGTGGCAGACTGTTCCAGCAATATGTTGTGGATGCATGGGCATCAACTGAGCAGAACAAGCTCAATTGGGTCCGGCACAATCAAAAGAAGATTAGGGCTGAAGTCTATCAAGGAGTGGTTGATGCGGCTACTGGAGATGAAGACTTATGCAGGCAAAGCCAAAGAAGATTAGGGCTGAAGTCTATCAAGGAGTGGTTGATGCGGCTACTGGAGATGAAGACTTATGCAGGCAAAGCCGACATGTGGTCCTCCCCTCTTCTCATGTTGGAAGTGAACGACACATGCAGCAACTATTCCAGGACTCTATGGCTATTTGCAGATATTTCCATAAACCAGATCTCTTTATCACTATGACTGCCAATCCAAAGTGGCCAGAAATTGAAGAGGCTCTGTTGAAAGAACCTATGGTTAATGGAAAGAGGCAAACAGCTTCTGACCATCCAGATATTGTTGCCAGAGTATTTGAACTCAAGAAGAATGCTCTTTTGAAGGACATAAAAGATGGTCTATTTGGAAAATGTGTGGCATCTGTCCATACCATTGAATTTCAAAAGAGAGGACTTCCACATATACATATCTTGATCTTTTTCCATCATTATGACAAGATCAAAGATGCAGCTCATGTGGACACTATTGTTTCTGCTCAAATTCCTGATCCAGTGACTCAGCCTCAAATGACAAGATCAAAGATGCAGCTCATGTGGACACTATTGTTTCTGCTCAAATTCCTGATCCAGTGACTCAGCCTCAATTGTATCAGGTATTGGCTTTGCTTGAATTATCAATGCAGTGACTGATCTTTGTTATTAGGTTGTTACTACCAATATGGTTCATGATCCATGTGGAGCAGATTTTCCCAATGCCAAGTGCATGGTAGATGGCAAATGTTCCAAGAGATATCCCAAGGAATTTCAAGAGGCTACACAGTATGGTGATGATGGCTATCTCCAATATGCCAGACCTAACAATGGCCGCTTTTTTGAAAAGCATGGTCGTTGTTATAACAATTGTAATGTTGTCCCATACAATCCATATCTCTCAGCCAAATTCCAATGTCATATCAATGTGGAAGTCTGTGCTTCAGTGGATGCAATCAAATACATTCACAAGTACATCTACAAGGGCCATGATAGGACAACTTTGGAGATTGCTAGGGAGGAGAGGGATGAAATCAAGGAACACTTGGATGCCAGATACATTTCTGCTCCTGAGGCTTGCTGGCACATCTTTGAATTCAACATGCATGCTGAATATCCTTCAGTGTACAGATTGCCTGTGCACTTGGAAAACCAGCATGAAGTCTATTTCCCAGATGATGAACCAATACAGGTGGTGGCTGCTAGACCTAATGCAGACAAGACTGCACTCACAGCTTGGTTTGAAGCCAATACCAGGTTTCCCAATAATAACACCACTTATCAGAACTTTCCAACCAAGTTTGTTTATGAAGCATCTAAACGGAGTTGGAAGGAGAGGCAGAGAGGGACAGCAATTGGAAGGATGTATTTTGCTTCACCAAGACAGGGAGAAAGGTTCTATCTCAGGATGCTCTTGACTGTTGTAACCAATGCAACTTCATGGGCTGATCTCAGGACAGTCAATGGCCATATCTATCCCACTTATCAAGAAGCATGCAAAGCTCTAGGTCTTTTGGAGGATGATGCAGAATGGAGGCAGTGTCTCACTGAAGCTGCTCCAATCCAACTAGGATCAGCTCTTAGACAGCTGTTTTGTACTATTCTATTCCACTGTGCTCCTGCCACTCCTGAGGCTCTATGGAATGAATTCAAGCATTCTATCTGTGATGATCTTCAACACAGATTGGAACATACTAGGCAGTACAGGGACCGGATCTTTACCAATGAGGATATTTATGACTATGGCCTTTATCTCATCAATGACACTTTGATGAATTTTGGGAAAACTTTCCCAACATGCCAGAGGCTCAACAGAATTGGAACATAGTTCCAGGTAATTGGCATTTGCATAAAAGATTGACTTGAATACTGATCATTCTTCTAGGCAATTGACTTTTAGAAGATGAAACTAATTATGATGTTGAGGACCTCAAGCAAAGAGTGGAGAGGAACAAGGCCAAGTTCAATGTGGAACAACTGGAGACCTTTGATGCTGTCATGAACTCCTCAAGCAAAGAGTGGAGAGGAACAAGGCCAAGTTCAATGTGGAACAACTGGAGACCTTTGATGCTGTCATGAACTCTGTGAACAACAATTTGGGCAGGATGCTATTCATTCACAGTGCTGGAGGATGTGGCAAAACCTTTGTCTGCAATATTCTGGCTGCTGCTATTCATTCTAATGGAGATGTGGCATTATGTGTAGCATCATCTGGCATTGCTGCCTTATTGTTGGAAGGGGGTAGGCTATTCATTCTAATGGAGATGTGGCATTATGTGTAGCATCATCTGGCATTGCTGCCTTATTGTTGGAAGGGGGTAGGACAGCTCATTCAAGATTCAAAATTCCCATTCCTGCTCTTGACACATCCATTGCCAATATCAAAAGAGGAACCCAGTTATCACAGCTCATACTTCGCACCAAAGCTGTTATTTGGGATGAAGTTCCAATGCAACACAAAAATGCCATTGAATCTGTAGATCATGGCTTCAGGGACATCTTCAATAACGACATTTCCTTTGGTGGAGTTACTGTGGTTTTTGGAGGGGACTTTAGACAAACTCTTCCAGTGGTTCCACATGGACTCAGGCAGCAGATGATTGCTGCTTCACTCAAAAGGGGCCGACTTTGGGATAATATTCAAGTCCATTACTTGGTCCAAAATATGCGGTTGGAGCAGACTGTAGACAATATTGCTCATGCAGCTTGGTTGTTGGATGTTGGTGCAGGGAAAAATCTAGGACCTGGAGAAACAGTCAAACTGCCTGAAAGGATGATCTGTGATGACAATTCTATCACTGGATTGATTTCTTCCACATATCCTGATATTGGTCATCCTCAAAATGATCAGTATTACCTGGACTGGACTATTCTCTCTGGCAAGAACTCTGATATAGAGGAGATCAATGCAGAAGTTCTAGAGAGGTATCCAGGGGAAGAAAGGATTTTACAGAGTGCAGATTCTGTTCTCTCTGATAACAGGAATCCTGATGGCCTTGCCTTATATCCTGTGGAATATCTCAACTCTTTGAAAGCCAGTAGTTTGCCTTTGGCTAAACTGGCTTTGAAGATTGGAGTTCCTGTCATGCTCCTCAGGAATCTGGACACAACCAAAGGACTTTGCAATGGAACAAGAATGATTGTCACTCATATCAGCACCAGAGTCCTCAGATGTTGTATTATCAGTGGAGATGCCAAGTTTGCAGGTTCAACTGTTTTGATTCCAAGGATCAATCTAGATGCCTCTGAAGAGGATTTGCCTATACCATTATGCAGAAGACAGTTTCCAATTTGATTGGCCTTTGCTATGACTATTAACAAGTCTCAAGGGCAATCAGTTGAGCATGTTGGATTGGACCTTTGATCACCTGTCTTTACACATGGTCAACTTTATGTTGCACTGTCTCGATGCACATCAGGAGAGTGTATCAAGGTGATTTTGTCAGAAGAAATTACATCAAGAACAACTGCAAATATTGTATATCAAGAATCCTCAATGGTTTACAAATGTAAGTGTGATTGTTAATTAACTACTTTTTACTAACTTTTGTATTTTAGCATCTAACTTGATATTGTACATATAACTTGGAATTGTATTATTATTTTTTGGATTTACAAATGTGAGTATGATTGTTAATCACTGACTTATTACTAACTTTTATATTTTAGCATCTAACTTGATATTTGTTGATACTGTACTAATAGAATATATATAACTTGGAATTGTAGCTTCATTTCTTGATAAATGTCAAATCCTTTATTCATTAACAACATATGTTGGAATCAATAAGAACATACTTGGAGCCCTAACCAAACGAAGTGAGGTTGGGGTGGAGGCTAAGTTACTTATACATACTTGGAGCCCTAACCAAACGAAGTGAGGTTAGGGTAACGAAGTGAGGTTGGGGTGGAGGCTAAGTTACTTATACATACTTGGAGCCCTAACCAAACGAAGTGAGGTTAGGGTGGAGGCTTAGTTGGGGGGGGTTTGGGGGCGAAGCCCCCAACGAGCTACGAAATTCGTGCCGAAGGCACGAATCGTAGCTCATCTATAATATATGGGACGACGCCTGGGAAAAACTAATGCTGACCAAGGCTGACCAAGAACCTTCCTTTTAGGGTAATAACATAAGAGTTGGCTCATTTCAGCATTAGAAATGCTTAGAAAATTCAGATAAAATCACTGAAAAATCAGAAAAAATTTGAGGCCTACTGATACACTGACTTGAGTTTTTCTGAGATTTATAAATGCTTAAAGAAATCTGAAAAATTCAAGAAAAATTCAAGAAAAATTCAATTTAGCTTATAATAATGCTCTTTAAGCATTGAGTTGCGAAAACCGAGGCCTTAACCGAACGAAGTGAGGTTGAGGCTGGGATTAAGCATTGAGTTCTCTATACATACTTGGAGCCCTAACCAAACAAAGTGAGGTTAGGGTGGAGGCTTAGTTGGGGGGGGTTTGGGGAGTTCTCTATACATACTTGGAGCCCTAACCAAACAAAGTGAGGTTAGGGTGGAGGCTTAGTTGGGGGGGGTTTGGGGGCAAAGCCCCCAAGAAGCTACGAAATTCATGCCGAAGGCATGAATCGTAGCTCGTATTATGATAATGTCATCTACCTATGCTAGACAGGTAGCTATCGACTTGTCAGTAGTAATGAAACATTATTGAACTAATGAGCTGGTGAACACCAAAAGTGGTGAAGTACAAAAGTTATCGACTTGTCAGTAGTAATGAAACATTATTGAACTAATGAGCTGGTGAACACCAAAAGTGGTGAAGTACAAAAGTGAATAAATATGTACAAGTTGGGGTCATATTAAAAGAAAATAGAAAGAAATTCCCATGTTGACCTGCTGGTTATGTAAGTTGATGTTATGTAAGTTGCTGCTCTGTAAGCTGTCACTCCAGCTATGGTTTATATGTTGACCTGCTGGTTATGTAAGTTGATGTTATGTAAGTTGCTGCTCTGTAAGCTGTCACTCCAGCTATGGTTTATGTAAGCCATCACTCCAATTGTGATATTAGAGTCCAAGTAGTTGTGGGCAAATATACTTTATTTGGTAATATAATGATGTGGTAATACTATCAAGAGAACTAAAATGAGAAGGATCAGTGGGGAGAAACAAAATATGTATACAGTAGACTTAGTAGAGAAGAAAGCAGAACAACAATATAGTCAGACCCAAGCAAGTGTCTGTGAATCATAGCCAAAACTATATGTGATTGTCAAAGATCAATGAGGCTGTTATTGACAATGTGACAAAGCAAATGTGGTTGAGTGTCATGGCCACAATTAAAGGCTTTTTGATCAATTTAATCATTGGTCAGATATAGAACTTGTATATGTGGGATTATAAATGCACATCATAGTTGGGCAACTACTATCTGTCTCTCTCTTTGTTGCTATTGTCTGATGCATCTACCTCCATTCTGTTCTGACCCTTGTCTGAAATGTCTCTCAGCTTTCTCTTCAGTTTGTTTGTGGTCTCTTTGTTGGATACTAGGTTCTGTGGGGTGTTTATCAGTGTGTTTACTGTGTTGCTTTGTCACTCACTTTCATGAAGCTAGACCGGTGCTCAATAAGAGTCATGGATCTTAATATAAGAAGCATTTTGAGTTTCCTACCTACCAGGTTAACAACTTGGAACAATAGCTGGACAAAAACAAAGTCTCCCACTTGGAATCTTTCTGGCTTGTAATGTTTGTATCTTAAGTTTCTTTCAGTTTTATTTGTTGCTATATTGTGTTGTACTTATATTGTCTTGTTCTCTTTATTTACCTTCATTTTTGAAAATTGGACCACATTGTCTTCAGTAATTATGAACCCTTTTTGCATTATTTTATCTGTGAGCTTATATGGATCTAGTTCCCTGTCTATGGAAATATGCTGTTTGTTCTTCTTCATGTTGGATGTTGGTGTAAAGATCCTGTTCACTATGTTGAGTGATTTTTTTTGCTGTCCAAAGAACATGTCATGCCAGCATTTGAATTAGCCTTCTCTAAACTCAAGTTCAAAGTACTTGCTAATCTCTGTTGCTCCTGTCATTGCATCATCAAAGTGTTTTGTTTTTAGGCCATCCAGCTTCATGTATTTCAGTCAGGAATGTCGAGAGGTTAAATGTAATGGAGTGTCACACATGTTACTAGCATCAACAACGCTATAAGCATTCAGTAGAGTATTATGTAAGACAACATCTTGTATTCACTCTAGTTCTAGTCAATCTGATACTGTGGTCTGATTCAGCATTGTGTGATACACACAAGATAGTTCTAGCTCATAATCAACATTTACATTTTTTTGAATCTTCTGCTATTGGCTTTAGACTCTAGGCTTGTTACTAACTATGCAACTCATCACAAAACCTCTTGATTTCTGTTGGCATCATGTCAAAAACGTGCTTCCATGACTGGCTCTCTTGATCTGGACTCTCCTTTCCCAGCATCAGATACAGGTGATCCACCTGTGTCTCAAGCTGTCTGGTGATGGATGCCCAAATCGAGCTGAGTACTGCATGCACTATCACTAGTACAGCTACTTAGCTGATATAGCTTTGGGCATGCTAAGTATGTGAGAGAGTCCTGGACAGGTCCCAGAGAACACATGGTAGGCAAGAGGTTGGTGGCAAAAAAAGTGGGTGCTTGGAGGCACTTGCATAAGGCTCTAAAACGTGGCTACAGTGTGCTAAAAGCCACTAAGGAGGAGCGCTAAGAGCATGGGAAAGTCACCAAGGAAGGCACTAAGAGGTGCAGAAAAGTCACTAAGGAAGGTGCTAAGAGGTGTGGGAGAGTACCTAGAAGCTAACATATGTAGATACTGTTAGACCTACTGAGGCCACCATCACTTTGTGCCCCTTTGTTCTTCTTTCCTTTCTTTCTTCTTTCTCTCTCTCTTTCCTTTCTCTCAATCATATCACACATATCACACATCTTTGACCCTGCTTTGACCACACTGAGACATAAATACGATACATATAGACATTATGCCCTCAGTCATTTGTACGAAGACTGAGGGTGAGTTTACAGATGCATACTATACTACAGTCGACTGACAAACATACCTAGATAGTTAACCTTACTGAACATCTAGGTGATAATCAGTCATTAGTTCTAACAGATACGTCTAGATACCGATAGAACCACCAAAAAAAAAACAAATACTATACAACTAGAAATACTTACCATTCGATACAGGCTTACCCATTGTATCGTATAGGTAGAAAATCAATAAACAGTCAATTGAGCACAGACTGAGTGAGGGCTTGCCCATTGTATTGTATAGACTTAACCTTCTAACATCTTTTGGGTGGAGATTCAGTAAGGAAATGACCGAAAAAGAAGATAGACGAGGTTATGGTACCGCTGACGTCCAACAGGCCCGTACATACCGTCTCGTGCTGAAATCGCAGTGCCAAGACCATATTCTACAAACGTGATGCGTAAATATCATCCTCGTTTCCATTACACAGACCAAAGTGAATAAGTACCATTAAGCTACTGATCACTCTTCCAGTTCCAGTCTGTTCTCTGTCATATGCACTGTACATAACATATATATGGACCCTTTGATGCAGAATCGATCGCCACATGTGTCACCTGGCCTGCAGCTTGATGACATTCACTATTGTCGTTGAACACGACGGATTCGAAGTGGCATATTGTCCTTTGGTTCTGTAACGTACAGTGTAAGGATTGTAACCAAAGGACTCGTTGAGACATACTCATTGTTATAGCAGCGGTTGGCTGAGGGGTTTGTCCTACATATGCAGGTTCAAACTCGAAGTTCTTAATCAAGGTTCTAAAATAGATAGATCCATCAAAACAAAGAAGAGTTTGCAACGCTGTGCTTACGCCAAAACAACTTTCATTTCCATAATCGCCATTGTTTTGCCGATGCAAGCGTGAGGGCCACAGAGGAAAGATAGAACAGAGGACGAAGAGCTGTAAGCTTTTGGTAAATCGAGCCACCGCCCTGGTCTGAACCTGTTGCTGAAGTTAGCACATTGCTCGAAGCAAGGTCAGGATCATACTCTTCAGCGTCTTCTCCCCACAGTTCCTTCCATGTGTTCACGACGCGTATCTAGTTTATTTATCATCAACGACAAAGTAAACAATATATCCACGAGGCACGGACGGGTATATAAAAGATGGTCCCTTTAGGGACAAGGACGCCGTCAATGTAATCTGTTTTATTTGCCGATCGGAAGGTCATAGGAACAGGTGGAAGCACTCGTAGGCTCTCCATTCTGTCACATTTATTTTAATTGTCATCAAAATGACCGATGCAAACAAAAACAACACGTACACGACGCAATCCAGCCACTGAAGCTCCTTCAGACTTCGATAGTCGGGTCGAGAGTTATTAGCCAGAACTGGTGTAACTTCATCACGAAGGCGTTTCTGACTCTCTTGATCGTTTGCGAGAAGCCAGAGAGTCTGTCCTTTGATTGTTAATAGAAGTGACAACAAGGGCGTCTTTAATCTTACCCACGCTAAACCGGACGCAGTTGTTTCGTGTCCTGCGCCCAAGAATGTTAACTTGTTGCGTAAAGTGCATAAGCATAAGGAGGCGTAACGATAAAAGATAGAAACAGACCACTTGTTCCACCATTGCTTGGTCGCTCATCGTATATGCTCCTTTGTCCTGCAAGTCCACATTGCGGGCACGAAGCAGAAGGCTCATCACATCTCGTTTTGTCTCAGTGTCCGACATAGCGACTGTTGAGTCATGTATCCTTTCTGCAAGTATTTTTGCAGAAATTCTCTTGATATGATGCATTGAATCTATCAATACCTGGAGTGGAGCTATTCGCACTCCGTTGGTCTTAGTGTATTGTCATCAAGAACGTTAGACTATACCGAAGTCCTTGAAGTAAGCTAGCCAATGGCGATGTCTGTATGCCCAATCGGACCCAATAAGGCGAGGAACACCAGGGATGATCAGTACTGCGATAAATCGGGCAAGATTGGGTCCTACAAACCCAGTCAGTTGTCCTCAGGGTATGCGATACAATTACAATTCACCAGATTGCATATTGATAAGGCGCTCATATGACTCGGCAAGTTCATTATGGGGGTCATGGAGCGAATTGGTCTCATAACCAAATGCAGTCTTGCAGATAATATCAAGTGTGACTTTACTCACTGACAAGTCGGTGAGACAGACAGAAAAAATCAGAAAGAACTTCAATAGACTCACTCCATTCGTACATGGTTAGAATTGTTCCTCCTTCTGGCCGCTCAGTCGAGTCGATTTTTGAACCCAATATCTGAATTAGACTGTAGAGCCAGCAGCCTCAGGAATGACGGGACTGCAGTGTACGCGAAAAAACCGACCTTTCTATCGGTTCATGATACATTTCCATCTCTGTGAAACAGATTTAAGCGTGTAAGACGTTCGAAACGGACAAAAATCATACGAGCTATGAGGCTTGTGATAGAAAAAGCAGGATTCATCACTTTCCGCATTTGCTTATGCTCGTTACCGGTAACGGTCAGAAGGCCCCACCCAGCAGTTAGTCCCAGGGTACTCCTCATGAATCCAGGCTTGGGCAGAAAGTCAACAAAGCATAAAAACCAATGTTTATACGGAACATACTCGTGGATAATCGACCCAATCGCTCACTAAGATCTTGTGAAGGGCATCCGGTTTCATGAAGATCAATCTTTCAATACCGAAGGGCCCGACAGCACGAACAACAGGTCCATACTTCTTGACCCATTCACGTTGCGGTATCCCAGCTTCACCTTTGATGATCGCTGGTGCCTGTCCATAGAAAAGGTGACCAAGAGGCGGGCCAGGAATACGGCGTAAGGGAGAGAAAATGAAGGGGTAGAAGAACAATTGATAAAGAATGAAAAATGTTGTGCCTTTTAAAAGATATGGAGCTGAATCAACCACTTCAAAGTGTTATCATATGTTCCACGCACCAAGGAATAAAACTGTAGGCAACAACAGGAAACGATATTCATCAGAAAATCTAGGTACATATTCCAAATTGAGCAATCTGGTTAGGAAAGTAGGCGACATCTTCTGTGGGGTAAATTTGCATTAAAGAGATGTTCATTTTATACATATGCATTGCTGATGGCTGATGACTGATGACTGCGATCAGCGCTCAGCCATGTGAAATTGTCGGAATAGTACCATGGTCATGTGGACAGAGTCATGCTTACCTGGATTTGGACACAGCATGGACCACACGACCAAGTATACCCAACTGACGCGTTCCGGCTTTCACAATATCTCCTGCATGGCACGGATGACAGTATATCGCGGGGTCCATTCGTCTAACTCTGTCCAAAGAAGCTGCATAGACAGTTCCCTCTCGAACAACAAGAGTAAAGACACGTTGTGAAATCGCTTCGCTTTGTGAATTTGTATTCTGCAACTCGATCTCATAGATTTATATAGTATATACAGCGAGGAATCTATGCTTATCCTGTAGAAAGTCGAATTTGTCGAAATGTAAAATTCAAAAGTGTAAATCAGAACCACCAAGGTTTCCATGCGGGTGCAGCGGACCTAGCTGTACGACCTTCGTTGTATATACGTCTGATTGAATTGAAGGGTTTCCCCTGGTTTCGATCCTGCTCTGTATCGGCTTTCCCAAACCAGTCGTTTCCGCCCCTTGCGTGCGTTGTTCCGTTGTAAGCGCATGCTTACAGCGGGCCCGTCAACGATACCACGTTGTTCAGACCCTTGCACCCTCGCATAGCTTACCATAACCATCTATTCACATCCGCACCATCCAAGTGCGCAATTAAAGCCATGGGCTCCGACGTCCATGTTATAATTCTCTCCAAAGAAAGTGGTACTCAATGTTCCTTGAAAGTTTGAAGACCATACAAGATCAGGATAGATTTACAGAAAAAGAATAGCAAACAATTTCACTCCTCTTGTGCATTGTCCACCTCACCGGTCTAGGGAAACTACCAGGGTTTCGAATTTCGAAAGGTCTAGATGTAATGCAGATTAAGAAGTGAATGCGTCAGAGAGATACATACTTGTTGGAGGAAAATTGTCGAAGTAAAGTCACGTTGTTTCAATAAGGACTAACAACTACAAATAAAGGGATCAGAAACGCGTGACGTAGCGCGATCGAGGGAGGCGCAGTGTGGAGACTACGACGTCGTTGCCACCATGCCCGTAGCAATTTAAGTATAGAACAATGAAAGAAAGTGAGCGGGATATGTTAAAAGGCTGAAAGGGAGGAGATGGTTATGGCGATCTAATCGTCGCCTGAATCAACCCTGGGCAAGTCCTCGATCTATTCTAGATCTCGGAAGTAAATGACTGAAGAAATCGGCATCTCTTTCACTTGGTGGATACATCATCCCCACGCTCGCTTGTATATAGATGGAAACATGACTCATCTGTGAATTTCACTAAACCGTGGAGATGCTACGGACATTGGACAAGAGAAACTAGTATTTATAGAAACCCGAGCTGCAGCCGATCTTCGAAAGATCATCAGCGGGGGCCAGGAGAGGTAGCACGTTTTATTCATTTCCACAGTCGTGTGATGAAGACTGCGACATATAAAGAGACGTCTCAATCAGAGTCTTTCATCCAGAACACCAGAATGGCGATAGAAAACATTTTCCCCGCTCCTTCTCCCTCTCGGTCGAAACTGACACCAAGGCTGTGGGCGGGAATCACACCCGAGTCAACAGCCGAAGTTCAAAGGCTTGTCAAGGACAGCCATGAGAGATGGCATGTTTTCATGATGCGTAAATATCGTGCACATAAGTAAACTTGCCTTGTCCATCTTTTACTCGTGGATGCTAAAGACATTTAAGTCATTCCGTCCACTGTGCACTCACTACTTGGGCGTTGGGAGCTGACACCGAAATAATTCAGGTCGGGTACGATATGAGATGTCCACAATACTTGCCCAGGTTCAGTTCACCCGAGAAGATTACGGCTGAGAACTTCAACCAGCACCTTGGGGATGATGAGTAAATGAGCTTTGATTTCGCAGGGTGCTCTTAAGAGGGCTTACGATTTTTTTAGATATTATAGTGCATACGTAGACTTCTTCATGGAAGTCGTTAGGAAGCAGGGTGTCACGAGCGCCGTGGAAGACTATGTTATGTCAGAGAAAGCTAATTTCATCGCTGGAAATACAGAGGACGAACAGCCAGAGATGCTCAACAGGTGCATGGACGGGATTATCCACAGCATGATCGAAATTGGGCTTGGTCTTGAATTCAATTTACCTGGAGTAGTGGCTGAAGGTAAGAACAAGCTATCCAAACATTCAGAAATTTCGTCCTAACAAAGCTCGCAAAGGCCTTGCTTGGACTGCAGTGCACCTCAAAAGCTCGTCAGCTGTCATCCCTGCTTCTTTCTGGACCTCCGCAAATCAAGCACCCGTCGCATCCCTTACAACACGCCTCCTGAGCTTCGGGGGGAGTACAGTACCTGCACCAAAGCAAAACGTCCATGCGTTGACAATCCTCGCAAGAATCTTGAAGGACGCCCGTTTCGACAAAATTCCGTCTGCTGATTATTACCCTGTCGTCTACTCGAACGTCACGGACAAGTACGGCAACGCAATAATTGAGTATGTCAAGATGTGGACATTTGACCAGAACGATCCTCAAGAGGCTGCGCGAAAGGTCGAGGAACTGGTGTATGCGAATACTGTGATTTATGCCGTGGGAGGGTGGTCCAAGGATCACGAATTCAACAATGATTTCTTCTAGTGAGCGATTCGTAACTTTTCTTCATCCAGTCGAAGATACATGTCGCAAACGCAGCGTCCACCTCGTCACATCAGCTATTTTCCTCTACCAGTTTATTGAAATCCTGAAACCAGCCTCCAAAGAAGTCTTTCTCCGCAGCTACCTCGCAGTCTGCCTGACATGGTGGATTGGCCGTGGAAGGCCAGAACTTGATGTTGCAGGATTTTTCACAAACGTATCCACAAACCCCGGTCCTGTTGCCCCGTTCCCGGCTCCACACAAGGACGCGCTTCCATCGGCGGACTCACCAAAAACCAGCAGCCCAAATCCTTGGTTTGGACTGATTCAGGAGACGCTGGTCAGTGCCGATGGACATCTTGCAAAGGCTTTGCGTGCGCTTACTCATTTCGCTGAGCTGTACGGGATGAGGGCCGCGGGACAAGAGGACCTCAAGACCACAGAATTATCAGGTGCTGAGTTGATTGATGGGACGTTGTTTATTAGGGCAGCAGCACTGACGAACGAAAGGTTGAGAAAGAAGGATGTTGATATGAGGCTGGCAAGGTACTGGGATCGAAAGGGATTCTATGAGACTTCTTTGGAGTCTGGGGATAAACGGGGATACGACCCGAACGAGTAAAGCTGCATTTGCGTGGCATAGCGCAATTATGTCTTTAAAGCCTTAGTCGCTTATCAACAGTTCTTCACTAGCCTGGGGTCCATGGCCATCTTACCATACCGCTTAGTGTCTGTGGCCAGGCAATCCAGTTTTATTCTTTGGGCTATGGCTTCTCTTATTCTCCACATGCAGCGAGCCTTCCAGATTGTATTTGATAATTGAGCATTGTTCGCTTTGTGACAGCATATAACTTGGTTGCTTTCTAAGAACACTCACATCGCACTTGTATCATGTCTACAAGGCAAACTCGTTCATCAGCCAAACGAGCCAATCAGGACTCTAACACTGACCCGTCGGCACCGTCTTCTGAGAAAGATTGGTTTCCCATTGTTCCAGCAAATTGAAAGCAATTCACCAATGTATTCACGTTGGCTTTCTCGATTTGTACTTGATCAAGTTTTTCCAAGTTTTTCGATATCCTCCAATTGTTACGTTGGTTTTGCTCGTATGTGGGTGTCGAGGAACGACTGAATAAGAAATGACTCAGACCTTGTGGACGCTCCCAAGGAAAGGAGGAAAAGGTACCAGAAAAGAACTGTGGAACAATTGTCAGGCAGGGAAGGGACCCATCAGCACGTGGATCGAACGGTGATCTATTGAATAATCGAGCATCGTGAGCGGGATATTGTATAAAATGGTTACTTTCTAAGAATACTCACATCCTCCTCCCATGTCTACAAGGCAAACTCGTTCATCGGCCAAACGAGCCAAACAGGACTCTAACACTGACTCGTCGGCAGCGTCACAAGTCGAGGCTGCTGAACAGCTGTTTCGTCGAGCCAGGGAGGGCGAGACGTATGACCGACTGTCTTCTTTATCCCCCGGAGCATCTCCACAAGAAGTAGAAGCTTGCTATATGCCAGTCTTCAAGGAACTCGCCAAGATTATCGTTGGCAGAGACGACATACCAGTGCCGCCAGGAGAGAGTCATGAGGTAAATTTCTTGGCTTTGCTCGACCCAAATTTGGAGAGTGTGCGGGGTTGGGAAAGGAAAGCACGTAGTGCAACGATGGCACTGATTAATTACAGTTCGTCCTTCATATCCTCCACCATTCCTGTGACTCACTTCTCAATAGTCAAGGCAGAGAACGAGAAACGTCCTCAAACTTCTCATCAAACTTACACGCCAAGCACCGGTGAGTGTTCAAAACAGCTCTGTTCTCGTCCTCGTGTACTAAGAAGAAACAATTGTCTCAGAAGTCTTGCTCGCGGTACAAACTGCTTGGAAGACGGGCTATGTGGGCGATGCCCACCATCTATTACAAAGAGCCATAAACAACATGTGCTCCTGCTCCCGCTTCGACAAACCTTACGGGAATTTTCTTTCCATCATTCAGGGATCAGGAACCGGTAAATCTCGGCTAATGGCTCCCGCTTCGACAAACCTTACGGGAATTTTCTTTCCATCATTCAGGGATCAGGAACCGGTAAATCTCGGCTAATGGACCAGCTCTCGCAGTGTCTTTTCGCGATTCCGATAATCCTGAGACCCCGATCAGACAAATTTCGTATTATGTATCAATTCTGACCTCACGACGAAGGCTACCCACTTGGTGATTATGCCAATGGAAAACCGCTAGTCGATTTCTTCTGCGGATTTGAATTCAAGACAGTACTCTATGTTCAGCGTCGCTATCTGCTGTTTTTACTGCAGGCCGTCGCCTTTGCTGACGCCTGGATCGATGAACAGAAGGCGTCGGGTCATAGGACCGAAGATCTTGCTGCAGAATGGTACAAGCATATCGGTGATCCTCAGAGCAAGGTACGCATGGAGATGTATACTGCCGCAATCGACATGATTACACCTTTGGAAGAATTCAAAGACATTTTAAACGAGGATGTCCCATTTGAGGATATTCGAAGGAAAGGTCTGTGGGTATTTGGTCGGCCGTGAAGAATCTGGTGCTGATATTGTTTCCCAGTAAGGACCTTCCTGACTGAAGTCTCGCAGAAAATCAAACCTGAGGGGAATGAATCTGGTGCTGATATTGTTTCCCAGTAAGGACCTTCCTGACTGAAGTCTCGCAGAAAATCAAACCTGAGGGGAATGGTTCAGAACCTGCTTTCATCTTCTATTTCGATGAAGCACATCATCTTACCAAGGCCACGGTAACACCTAAAGAGGTACCGAAACGCACAGCTTATCAGTGCCTGTGCAAAGCTTTCACCTACATGACGAGAGCGCCAGTCTTTGCACTATTCCTGTCGACGTATTCACGTTTGTCTGAGTCTACCCCCCCGACGGGTGCACAAAATTTCTGGTCTTCCCGCCCCGTGTCGTTTGAGTCTGCAGAAAGTGACGATAATATGCATGCACCTTTTGTTGAACTTCCTTTTGATGTCTGGAAGGAACCGATTCTTGTGACCGAAGGTGATCATTCCTCTGAAGAGATATGTTCTTTGAAGTTCATGGCGCGATTTGGTCGTCCGCTGTAAGCCACATATAATTGGTTTTATGCCTTATTTGTTCCCTCAAACTGTGTATTCCAGGTTTTGGGCACTTTTGGAAGAGTCGCAGACAGAAGATGTACAGGCCCTGATGGATTACGCCGTGCGGAAATTGGAATTACATATCGAGGATACAACCCGGGATAAACTTCACGATTATCCACTTAAAGAGCTGATTCCGCCTCTTGCCGTTCGTATTGATCTGACCTTCGAGTCTAACCGAGACGAAGCCGTTTTACTCGAAGGACTCCTCGTCGCCAGCAGCATGCGAAATGTGTACTCCGTTCCACAGCATCGACAGTATCTCCGTGGTGGATACTCGTCCGAACCTTTCGTGGCAGAAGCAGCCTCTCGTTCAATATTCAAAAAATGTCAGGTCAAAGTATTGGGAACGGATCCCAAAGAGCTAGAGTGGTCAAAAGAGATAATCGACAGGATCGTAGCAGTATACAAGCATGACATACCATTTGCAATCTCAGCGTGGCTTGACAAGGGGCTGATCGACAAGGGACAGAGAGAAGAACTGGTCGCGAGGATACTCTGCATTCTGGCCCATGACATCTCGATTTTGAAGAGCCCCTCCCTTGAGGGCACCTTAGTCAAAGACGATATCTCGTTCAGCAAGATGATTCCCGTCGTCGACTTTCTCCGTGCTCTCATTCCGAAGGAGGACATCGAGTCAGTTCTTAAAGCGGAACCGGGAAACATGCGAGGAGAGACGCTTGAAGAAGCGTTCAAAGACGCGTTTGTGCATTTCACGCAGTTTGTCAAGGCAGGCGACCAGTCGACGATCACCGATGAAGCTGTCTACTTGCTTTTTGTACGGGGCGCGGCAATCCAGGGCTACCTCAATATGGATCAAGCCGGCCTTCTTATTCCTGTGTGGATTAGCAGCAAAGAGAATCCAAATCCAAACCGGTGGAGTATGACCGCAATCTTCATTCAAGTGAGGAACAGGCTCAGCCACACGTTCATTCACATTGACGCCCAGGAGACCTTTGAGTTCTTCAGCCAGACTCAGACAGAGGCGCACAAAGAACGCCCATATATTACTATCGGGATGGAACTTATGTCGCCCTCTAGAGTCAAGGTTTCCTCATTCGAACTCGAGCAAGAATTGCGGGAAAGGCCTTACACTTACCCACGCTACGAACTAGGCATTACGGGATGTTCGAAACGGGCGTACAATGTCGTTGGTGAATTTTCGTACTCCGGTCTTTTGGCACACAAGGATATGTTGGCAGAACATCCACGAACTGAAGACGAGTTCCTTAATGCGATCCGGCGGATGAAGCCTTACTGGGCAGCTCAATCGTCGTTTGATTGGGCAAATATGAAGAATGGAAGTCGCATTGGTGCTCATGTCATTGAGGACCAGCACGCGGAAACGGTCATGACTGATGACGCCGACAAGTCCAATAAAGTATCCGATGGCGTGAAAGTTTACGAATTCTCAGGCAAAGAGGCCGGAGGTTGAGTACAGCGTCCTAGATTGTGTCCCATTATGAGTCAGACGTCCGTGCCGAGTGCTGGAACGTGAGGGTTTATCATGTGTAGACGGTGTGATTGTCCAGGCTAGGCCAATGCGCCTCGAACTTGAGCAGGACTTAGTTGGTATATATACGCTATTATGTTGACTTAATCTATGAAGTAAGTAGCAGTTGTTATACTGCTTTATCAAGCTTTGTCAAGGGTCCACCCAAGGAAGGTTTGTTTTCCATGTATCCTCAGACGAATAGAGTTTTTGGAAAGCAGGGCAGAGACCCTATTCCATTCGATCTGTTTATTGAGACACGGAAACGTACTTAGATATAGTAATACAAGCAAGAAAAAGTAGGTAGGAATTTACAATCAAAACTAGCAGTTAAACAGACGGAATTGGGTGGATAGTGAATAGGAAAGAATACGGAATTGAACCTTCGAAGCGACCAGCGAAGTTTCAAGACCAAGAAATTCCACGAGAAATAAAAGGCAATTCAGAATAAATATAGAGGGAGAAAATATGTGATACAGAGCATGCGGCAGGGATAATAAGGACGACACTTTCGATACATTGATGAGAACACGGGACAAGAGGTGAAATTAGAACACGAAAACGGCATCAATCCACTAGGACATCATGTGTCGCTGGTGCGCGTGGAGGTGGAAAGCGGGACAGATGAAGGCCTTGACAAAGACACGTCGCTTGTCGTCGTCGGAGGCGGGGACTCAGACGGTAGTTCGCAGACCGAGGATGGCGTCCCATCACTGGAAACCTTCATCTTCTTGCTCTTAACCAACAACTTATCCCTCGGGAGCTCGTCTAGCTCCTCCGAGCTACGCTTTCGCAGCCGATGGGGGACGTCTGCCCCGTTTGTGGTTGTAAGTTGATATGCAGGTGAGTTATTTTCGTCCGTCCGCGCTCTCTTTGGAGGCGTCCCACCACGCAGCGATAGACCATCCGTCGTGTCGTAGTAATCGCGTTCGTGCGTAACATCGATATCAAGCTCATCGCTGGATCGCTTTCTAGACCGCGGAATGGCAACAGTCGGGAGAGCCGGAGAAGACAGCTCCTCCGACGAATCGACTTCCACAACCTCGCTCCCGTCCGATGCAGACGTGGACTCGAACTCCTCAAACCCTTCGACCTCGCGCACTTCTTCTTCCATCAAGTCTTCCGTGTTTTCTTCATCTTCATCGTACGTATCCACATCATCCTCGATTTCATCTTCACCTTCCCCATCAATATCGATAACTTCCTCCAGCTTGACCGTCGACAGCTTGACCGGTTGCGTTTCTGGGGTGGTTGGTATTTGCGAAGGAACAACTTTCACTCTAGGCTGGGGATGGGCACTGGCATGTGCACGAGCTGCAGCACGTAGACAGATGGAGCATCTGCAGCGATATAGGGGAGCGCAGGCCTCTCTCCAAGCCTGGGTGAAATAACAAATTAAAATTAGATCTAAATGAGAAATGTAGGAGAGGGGGACATACGGATTTAAGCGCGTCCATGGTATATGGCGGTAGGTGGGCAGCGGTGGATGGAATGTAGGGCACTGTGTGAATGGGCCTCGGCGGATCCTCTACGGGGTCGATAGAGATCATCACAGGGCGGTGGATGGAATGTAGGGCACTGTGTGAATGGGCCTCGGCGGATCCTCTACGGGGTCGATAGAGATCATCACAGGGACCGGCGCAGGAGCAGGCGTAGTATTTGAAGTGATAATTTCGTCCTTCTTATCATCTATCGGCGGGGGTGGGGGCGATGGTGTTGTCTGCAGCGTCGTCGTCGACATGACAGGACTTGTTTCATTTGAAGACCGGCTCCCACTCGACGTCGAAGAATCATCACTATCTGTTCCCATCGTAGTCGTACTCGAATCTCTCCTTTTCGAGTCTCGCTCCTGAGAATCATTCATTCTCCGTTGCACCCAGTCGAGTCCGTTAAGCCACACGCCCTCCTCGTTCCTCAACTCCGATAAGACATCCTCCATAGACATCTTCGATGCCCTAATCGCAGGATCTTCTATCCCACGTCCGTACCCCATCCCGGGCGTCTGACATTCAATAACTATCTTGCGCACGAAATTACGCATGGGCGGGACCAGGATCTCCTTCAACTGGCGCTGATGAGCACTGAACGCCTGCTCACAGAGTCCAAATGTTGGCGGAATCGTTCCCTTGAGAGTAGAAGGTAGGGGATGCACCCCTGTCTCATCGTCCTGGCCTGAATCGGAAGACGGAGAGCACGTCCAAGGACAGGGGTGGACGGCCGGCACGTAATCCTTGTACCCATTCATCGTGTGGTGATACCACGTGTCAGCAGGACTTATCCAGTGCCCATCGAGTATCCGAGCCCTAGCCCAATCCCCCAGTGCCATATCACGTACATGGGCCTCTTCCATCTGCAAAAGTTCGATGTCTTCCTCGCTGTCACTCGACTCTTCCTCCTCCTCATAGCGTTCGAGGCCCTCGAGGCCTTCACTGTCGATTTTGTTCGTCTTTTTCAGCATCTTGAGCATGAAGTCAAGGCGAGTGTTTTTCTTGAGCCACAACTTCTCGCGAGCAAGGAAAAGCACATCTTTGATGCATCCTTCTGCTAGGTCGAGGAAGGAGTCGACGACGTTGCGTGTCTCCCAGTCGCTGGATTCGAACCTGTGTCCACCAATGGCTTCACGATCTCCGGGAGTCTCGCCTGCGCGCTTCCACAGCCACTCGATACGGCATGATCTACAGGTAGCTTCAACATTCGGGAAAGTCTCCTTGTCATCGTTGTCGATAACGCCGATGAGATGTTCCTGCTGGGCAGCGTTTGCTGCTTGTGCACCGACGAGCGCAGCATCGTACGCAGGTGCGGCACGCAGGCACATTCCGCAGTAAGAAGTTGGGCGGCGGTCATGCTCACGGCAGAGGGCGATAGTGCGGAGGAAATTGTTACGGCCCAAGCGTTTTGCATTCGCAAGGCCTGTGGTAGAGTTGGGCACGTTAACGCGGCAGACGAAGCAACTGACGCGTGTGATGTTGCGAAAGTGGTAAAACGGAGAAATCCTGGTAGGCTGTGCATTGGTTACAGAAGAATTGAGGGATCCATTTCTGGGTACAATGAACTGGTGGTGACCAAGCGCGTCAGTTGGGTCAATTAACGCTATTGCCTGATTCCAGAAGAGGTGATATTGCACTACGAAACGTGAGTGTGGCGCAGTAAATCAGGACGAACTACATACGTGCTAGATGCCACTGAGGACAGATGGCCATCATGTGTCTCTCGAGCTCGTTGGCGTCGCGTAACGCGGTGTAGACCATACGCTGATGCCAAGTCTCGCGTAACTCCCATGACTGCGGGCAATAGCTAGTAGAAGAAATATCTAGCAGGTAGAAAGTGGCGATTATCCTGCCATACCCAAAGGATTCAGTGCTCATATGTGGCGCCAACGTTAGTGGACACACCGTAAGAGCTCCTCGGGCAGCTGTGGCCACGATCGGTGCGTGACTTTACCTTTATAAATGGTCGTTGTGCTGCTCGTCGTGTGAACCATTGAGCTCGCTGTGTCCGGCGTCGAGCACGGTGGTCAGTGCGCAGATTTTCGGCTGCTAAAAGTCACAATCGTGACGCAAGGACTGACCACAGATTCACAGCTTTCTGTACACAAATCAGTTCCCGCGCACGGACCACCACCACATCTTCTTTTGTTCTCCCAATCAAAACAAGTCCGCGATTTCCTATTGGACCCTTTGAACAATACAACAATGGTCCAGCCGTCGAAATCGGCCTCATTTGCTACTACAACCTGGATTTTTTTCAGCGAAAGAAACGTAGGTGATCGGAGTATGGATCACGTCAACGGAACCGGCGCGTCTCGCGTCGACCACTTATTGACAATGTATTCATTGATGATCCCGTATAAAATACACATGCTATCAAGGGACGCGCACCCACTATTCTCTTATGCTATTAAAAATCGTTTAGAACCTCTGCCCAAGGCCAGCGACTTTCTCCAATGTCTTTACACTTTCCGGATCGGCCCCTAAGGTGTATGTATATACTTACCTTACTTCAATGATCGGTTCCTTTCTGTGGAACAGGCACAAGGAGCGCGGGGATATCAGGACCCGTCTGTCTGGCGAACGGAAGCCAAAAGGTTGGCAAACACGGGGAGATGACAATGACGTACCAGTTATGCAATGAGGAAAACGAACAGCAGGAATGAATGCTGGGGAGCTGTAGTAGTGCCTGTCGGTTGTGTTGCCCTCGGTCTAGCTTGCTTGCACGAGATACTACACAGACCGAGGAGCTCTTGAGGAAAAATCTCTACAAATAGCATCAGGGGAAAGCAGAAACATAAAATACACGAGGTAAGTGAACACCTGACCTACCATTCCTCGACATGCCGAGGCAGGCACAGTGTTGAATGCTGAGGATATATCAGGCTCCACGACAAGCAAAACGAGATCAAGGATGATAAACAAATAGGAATAGGAAGGCCATTGCTCTCCGTCGTAAATTCATGCATTCGTCGGTAACTTCCAGCATTGCAGAGACTCGAACAGTCATGTAAGAAAGAAGTAGTATGGCTTTTGGAAGACCGATTACACCCGAGTCTTGTGGAGACTCATCGCATAAATCGGGGATGGCAAGGATGCGCGCCGTTCCACGAGATCATTCAGGAACTTCTCTGTTTCCCGTTTTATCGAGAACGAAGCACTTGGCACCTATTACCACGGAACATCGAAAGGTAACTACGCTATAAAATTACGGGATGCCACGCCCCCTCGTGTAAGCTCAACTTATGCACAAATTTTCGGGATACAACGCAACATACTAGATTCTATTTCATCAAGACCGTCCCCGAACGAAGGTGTAATCTCGTTTGAGCTGTAACGCCCATGGAGCATATGGAATGACTTGTCGATGTAAACGTCTGGCAGACAAACCACAGGTTTTCCAAGCAAGCGTTCTACACCAAAGCTAAGCCGCCTTTATCTTCGTCTTCCACTTGCACAGCCAGTCTACGCACGTCGGTGATAGATCAGTTTCAAGGACATAGAAGCAGCCTTCAAAAGATCAGAACAAACTTGATGAGTCGGCAGTGCTCGTGCATCGCGGAGACGAGGAAGATTCCAGAGCTCAAAGTGATTTTTTGACGCATTGGTGTTGATACAAGAACGAGAAGAACAGTGTTGACGTCGCAGTACGCGCATGAGGCTTTTCGACCACTCTGGCAGTCTTCACCGAACATGCTCTGTTATTGTTGCTGGCCTCAACCGAGTCCCAAGTAGATAAATGATTTCAGTCGGTTAGGAAACCATCTATTGCCCACTTGTCTGAGCTTGACTGTTACTGACAAGGCATCATAGAGCATGGAAACGGGTTCTAAGTTGTTCATCTTCTCAATGTATTGGAGTGATTCATTTTTGATTTCGCGCTTTCTGATGAGTTTTGACCACCAAAATAGGCAGGAGCGCGATCATGGCATCGCCATTGTACAAGGTGCACCGGAATGGGGGGCTGTGAAGCACACTGCTCTGGTGATGATCACGTCTTTCTTGACCGATTCATTGAGTGCTTAAATATATAGTTGTCAAGGGCGTATCCTGATTTACATAAATCTTTGACAGGCATGACGACTTTGAACCCATAGAATAAAAACAGAGCATACAAATGCGCCAACCTGATTTACATAAATCTTTGACAGGCATGACGACTTTGAACCCATAGAATAAAAACAGAGCATACAAATGCGCCAACCTCATTTTTTTCCCGGCGCTTATGTATATGCTGTGTTTCCCTTGTCTGTGACGAGGGCCATGGTCAATCTTCTCATTTCAATGAATGCCCCGGCGCTTATGTATATGCTGTGTTTCCCTTGTCTGTGACGAGGGCCATGGTCAATCTTCTCATTTCAATGAATGCCAGCAAGCTGGATATTCTCCTTCTTTTCTATGCTGCCGGAATATCAGCGAAAACCACTCCTTTCTTGAATCCGGTATCTTCATTTCGGCATATGCTCATTGAATATTGACTTAAACCCCTTCCTCACAGGGATTCTTCTTTGATTACGATATACCTGGACAGCCGGTCCCGATTCCAGTAACCGGTCAGTAGATCAGAGTGACGATTAGCCTTCCCAAGACAATGATCTTTCAGAGCAATGCGAGACGATTCATATCACTTGGGGAAGAAGTACCGCCCAAGGGTACGTTTTCAACTTGATCAACAGTGGCTCCTGACATCTTTTTTCCCTCCATAGACAAAATCCTACGGCTCCATATTATATGCAGGTTTACGCATCGTTCGTATTGGTCTTTGCAATCCTTGTTTATTGTCGTTAAATATGAAAATTCGAACCCACAAAGGACGTTCATACAACCTTTTATCATTCCAGTGGGAAGTGGTCTGACTTTTGTACGTTTCCCTCTTTCTCAACAGCCACTGGAGCTAAATCATGGATATATAGGATTGGGCGGTGCCATTTGCACCTGGAACGCAGGTGTGTTTGTTCTATAATCATCGGAGAGTGAACTCTTACTCAAGATGCACTTTTTCAGTACCAGATCTGCATGGTGCGTCGTGATATCTCAATCTAATGCAATTCTAATCAACACTCTTCAGTTTGATAACTTCGGAGTCAGTGGAGGATGTCAAGCTATGTATACGGTGATTCAGAATTCAACCATTACCCACCCAGTTTGTCAAAACGTTACGGCTGCCCCCCTGTTGTCTGTTGAGGGTACTGTGCTGGGTGGTCCAATGTCACAATATGGGTTCATTACTCAGGTATGAATTGCTCTGTTTTACGTTGGACGATAACAACCACATCCACAGTGCACCGATGTAACATTGAGAGTCCAGTCTGGGAAGCCACCTTTTACTTTAACAGTAAATCAGGATCTCACAAGTTGCACTTGGAGTCTGACATTAATCAGGTTGCACCAGCGCTTCATCCACCGTACAACATCACATCTCAAACGATGGATCCAATCACTTGGACGGTATCACTGGTGAGTAATCGTATCTGCATTTAAGATCCGCCTGTCGCTAACGACACTCCCAGTCATGGGCGTTTCCCTTCTTTCTGTCACTTGTAGACGCTGACGGGAAAACTTGGGCGAATGGTCCTATGCATTCTGGGGGATACGGCTCCGATAATTGTCTCGCACCAGGAACAATGTGAGACCTCGCCGATCTATCTAACTAGTTTATTTCAACTTCCATTTATCCTTAGTCCAGAGAAAACTGCACGAGGCATTGTAGCAGGTACTGCAGTCGGCAGTTTGGTTGCTGGTCTTGTAATCAGCGCTGTTCTTGCATTCGTGCTTTGTCGGCGATGGGAAAGGCAATCCTCCTCGATCACTGAATCCAATTCATACATCCCACCACCGAAGTACTCCGATGAGAGACCACTGCCTCCCGTTCCATCTCAGCGTTCCTTTCGCCTCCCGATGTGGCTTGAACTATTCGGGAAGAAACAGGAATGGGGTGATAGCAATGTGCTCCAGCCCTTCACGCCTTCTAGGCCAAGAGTGCCTTTAGGAGAGCCCAAGGCATCTGCACGACCTCTTATTCCCGTTGCAATCGTTCATGCTGATTTAAGGGATCGACAGAGTGTATATTCAGGGACGGCAACAGAACCACCTCCTCGATATATTACTCACTCGAGCCTAAAGAAGACTACCAGTTGAAATGTCTCTTGCTTGGCATTTAGGAAATATATTGATTGGCTTCTGTTGTGAATCGTGTTGTATTAGGTGGAGGATGTCTCGCATGGTGACGTTGTCGCTGAGAGACATTTTTGGTTTACATCCTTTGAACCGAGTCCGATATCCGAAATGGTCAAAGCAGCTGAGTTTAATCAAAGAGTTTTATGTCAACATAGATCCCCACGTTTCCAGCAGCCATCCTCTCTATGAGAATTACGGGACCTTCAGCTTTACCATCTCGTTACTTCGTTCCAACCTCGGTTGACTCTGTTACTCCGCAGCTTTCAATCTATTACTGGATTGATGGTTGGAAAAAGCTATCAATATCTTGGTTTCGCAACCGGCCAATGCGTTCATCCCGGTCTGAGCGTGGCGTCAGCATTTACAAAGTGGCTTTCTAGTGAAAGATCATTTCTAGCGCTTTGGCATTTTGCTTAGTATGATATAACTGAGTGTGGACATGTCAACCATGCCAAAAGCAGATTCAATTGGACAGTCTTCAACAAGGAACCTACCGATATATCACGAGCAAAGACAGTGATAGCTCAGCATCTTTCGTAAAAATACGCATTGCATATCATGGAAAGGGTATGTGTGTTGTCAATATGAGATCGAGGTGTATATTGATATCTTACAGAGTATCAGCAGCCCAATTGATCTTTACACCACTATTCCCTGGCAACCCTTTCATTTATCTATACCACCGATCGCACCCGATGCACGTTCACAACGTGAGGATCTGGCGAAGGACATGGCTGAGCTCAGGAAAAATACAACTGTCAAGCCGGCCATTGTTTTTCAATTTGTTGTCCGGTCATATCTCGAAGTGATAAAAGATACAGCGGAGCTTAGAGAGGGATCAGAAATATATTAGCGCTCATACCCCCTTCTTAATACTGCATCCTCAGTCAAATATATCGGACTGAGGGTGAGTTCTCGTTGCTCTACTACCATGATGCCGTACATAAAGATAATTTCACGATATCGTGGGAGGGTGTGGTCCCCAGAGAATCCTGTCCGCACCTCAAGTGGTTGGAGTCTTATCGTGTTCCAACAAACGAGTAATTGTCTACCCTTACCGGCAACAAAGAGACAAACGATCCACGACGTTTGCAAGCACCGAAAACTACTTACGTCGCAAATATCAAAAGCGATGATTGCGTATATTTTATCACATCAGACCTAGCGAAAGAGAGGACTATATCCATCGATCACATTAGAAGGCTGTGCGTAGCACTGTTGAGTAGAATCAAATTCCTGTAGCAGAGCTTGTAGTAGTGGCCACCATGTAGGTTTAGAAGTTGAGAAATACTTTTAGTTGTTTGTCAGAAATCTTTTGTTCGTTCGGTCTGTCTGAAGAGGGCATTATATTAAGAAACAATTGGACAAAATCCACAACAATCCTTGGTAGGGCAAGATTACAAGAACGGATGGCTTTGACAAGCAATAAAGTTCTAGTTATCAAAAGGCAGGCCAGGTAAGTGGAGCAGAGTGGATATCATACCTAAGTAGCCATATACCACCGAAACAATATCAATCAGAAAGAAGAGCAAATTGAGCCCCTTGGATTCTGTAGCGCAACTGAACTATGACACCCATTTCGCAATGGCCTGAAGGGTTTCGGTCCTTTCTGGCTCGTGCCACTCAAAGATCAAGTAGTCATGGATGCCATCCTTTGCCTCATAGTAAGTGACTTTGTCACCCAAATCTTTCATCATTCTGTCTCGAAGACAAATGATCTGGTCGTATAAAATCTCTGCACCGCCAGCCACGATAAAAGTGCGAGGAAAACCTTTGAAGTCGATGACGAGACCTGGGTCCAAAGAGGCAGGAGAGATGTACGGATTCCTTATTGCCGCACCAAGGCCTAAGGGACCCAAGAACGAATCTTTGGCGTAGTTTACACTACCAATGGTAGGGTGCAGGTAGTCTGAATCGACAAACTTGTGACTCGACGCGGTTGGGCTCTCGTGAGACACGCCAAGATCACTCCACGGTGAGAGCAGGATAATACCACCAGGCGGTGCTAGCTGCTGTTTGAAGTCTTTGTATTCAACGAGGTAGCGCGTAAGCGCGTGCGTGAGGTTTGCGCCGGCAGAATCACCAGCTATGATTATGTCCGCGGGGGAGAACCCAACTACATTAACAAGGTAATTATAACCAGCGAGAGCGTCAACGAGAGCCGCTGGGAAGGGGGCGTCTACCTCAAATGGTTTAGAGGACGAAAGGCGATACTCGAGGGCGAATACACGGTGAATAGCTTGAGTGTGTTCAAGAATTCCACGCGCGACCGCAGCTGTTGGGTCGGATGGATGTGCAGAAAGGCGAATGTACGCGCCCCCATGGAGATGATAGAGGACTTTCTCTCCAGAAGTTGGGGCAGCTCCAACTTTGATATTGGAGCCCTTCTTGTGTGTCCAGTAACCGGGGATGCGGACGGGGGTGACAGAGGCTGCTATCATCCACATTTCCAATTTACCAGTAATAAGCTCAGGAACAGGGTCTACCCAAAGTCCATTGACACCCGGTCCTAGGGTGATGGCTTTATGATTGGGAAGCTTGATTAATGGTCCAGTCCTTGGAAAAAACGTTGGAATGCAGTCATGGATGAACAAGGTTTCTAATATACTTCGCGGGTAATGCCATGAAAAAACGAACGAATCTGACTAGGAGAGCCCTCTTCAAGCTCCATGACTGTCGGGGACGCCATGACCTGATAAAGATTGAAGGACAAGCATAAGAGTAACAGGCTCATTTGGCCTTACCTAGGAATTGACAACAAAACCCACAAGGGAATGCGCAAGAGTGTTAGAATGAACTGTCCTGTCAAGTAAATGGCCTTGAGCGGCTGATGGCGGTAGCGATGTGACATTGCATGGGTACCGTCAAGGATCCGTCAGTTATGTACCCCTTGATTCCTTGTGATTTTTTGCTTCGGCCCGTGCTGGCGTGGAAGCTGTTCGACGTGAGAACTCGTCGTCGCAGGTCCAGACAAATGAGTGATGTTCCAGTGATCAAGTATTCTGCTTGAGAATCAGAGCTAAGACCTGCTTTTACCCAGACTATGATAGACTGAAAGCAAGAAGGTATTCCTGGACATCTCGGGTAACCCAGCAGCGGTTGATCAAGTGGGTAAGGTGTGACGGCAAATGTCATCAAATTTTGATCATAAATCCCAGCCCGAAGCTGTTCGAATTTGCCAGCCTAGTGGTAGCAAGAAGCGACGTAATAGCAGATTCAAAGAGTAAGTAGAATTCCACTAGCAAGATTCCGAGATCTAGAATAGGATCAAGGTTAATCATTCCTTATAACAACTGTGGGAAAATGTCTTCAATTTTTGCTGCCATGTGACTTCGGCACCATCGGCATCAATCCCCTCTTGCCGACGCGTTCATCCCTGCAAAAAACAACGTGGGTCTTATATGGTTTTCGCCCTTGCGAAGGGGCTCGTCAGAGGGCTTAACCGCTGCCCTAAACCGTCCCACAGCTCCATAGGGATGCCACTTCCCTAGAGCACATATGTTATGTGTTTACCCAACATAGGATTTACTGAGGGGGAGTATAGTAGTCCTTGGACTGCCGCCTGCCCGGACAAGACCGGCCCAGGGACCCTGAACAGGTGGGTATTACAGTGTGGGGAAAACGCCTGGCCAAGGCCCACTTGCCACTATTTGACTTCTACTCTGATGAGAGCTGAGAGCTGATGCTTGGCGCGCTTTGAATTACGCTGCACGACTTCTATACCCCATGACATTGCACATTGTGCAAGCACCAGGGGGTGGTACACGGGTTATGATGGGCAGCACGATCAGCGTTCACCTCGTTGTGGCTGAAAGTACCTGTGCAAGACCTCCCTCTGTGGTACTTGAACCGCAGATAGTAATTGGTTGCAAAATTTTATTTGAATGTTTTGTCAAAACCAGAGAGAAAATATTGTAACTAGATTTAAAATGATATTTCAATGGTACTTGCAATCAATCTGAATAGAAATAAAGAAAAGAAATTTAATGTTTATTGATTGTTCTAAATAAGTCCCTCCTTCTCCCTGGAAACCGTATGGTGTGGTTAACTATTTTTGTGTATGTCTCGGTGTTTTGAAGTCAAGTTCTTATTAAGTACCATCATTGCCTTCACAGAAAGATGACTTGATAACAAGGTGCAAGGAGGGCTAACCTCGGTATCCCTGTTCTGTGGCAAAAATTCTCTCTTCGTAACCCCAAACAGCTTCATGGAGGCAATCTGAATGAGGTATTTCTTCAATAGTGTCCAGTAGTAACAAACAAGTAAGTGACTGTAAGGAATAGACAATGAGATGCATGAATGGCATTGGTGGTAGTATTTAACATGGTAGTATTTAACATGAGTGGGACTGTTGAACTTATTAAAGGTCACCGTCACTTTGCGCCCCTTTGTCCTCTATTTCTCTTTCTTTCTTTCTTCTTCTATCCTTTCTTTCTTTCACTCATATATCACACATTTCACACACCATGACCCTGCTTTGACTACGATACAATATAAATATGATACATATGGACACTATACTCTCAGTCACTTATACAAAGACTGAGAGTGAGCCTACAGATACATATACTTACCGCAATTAACTGACAACATACCTAGATTGTTAATCTTGCACTTAGGTATGATATTGAATATAGTCACTTATACAAAGACTGAGGATTGTTAATCTTACACTTAGTCTTACACTCAGTGGTTTATCGGTCATTAGTTCTAATAGGGACGACTACTGAGTGTTAGCTATCAACGATCTGTTGCACTTCCATAGGGACGAGACAGACACATGCGACTCAGCACATGATCATATGATTATTTTCTCCCTTTACTATGTATTGGTGTCGTTGTTCCCTTCAGAACTAGACTACACCAAGTGTCTGCGTGTGACAACTGCGTATAACTTGCTGCAACACGATCAACAAACAGCTTACCGCGTCAATACTCAGCCATCCGTGGTTTCGGCCTCTTTGCCTGAGAATTCGTAAACATTCACGCCATCGGATACTTTATTGGACTTGTCGGCGTCATCAGTCATGATCTTTTCCGCGTGCTGGTCCTCAATGACATGAGCACCAACGCGACTTCCGTTCTTCATATTTGCCCAATCAAACGACGATTGAGCTGCCCAGTAAGGCTTCATCCGCCGGATCGCTTTAAGGAACTCGTCTTCAGTTCGCGGATGTTCTGCCAACATATCCTTGTGTGCGAAAAGACCGGAGTATGAAAATTCACCAACGACATTGTACGCCCGTTTCGAACATCCCACAATGCGTATTTCGTAGCGTGGGTAAGTGTAAGGCCTTTCCCGCAATTCTTGCTCGAGTTCGAATGAGGAAACCTTGACTCCAGAGGGTGACATAGCAACTTTTGGGATCGGATTGCTCGTGGAAGGAGTCGCGGACATATTAGTCTGAGGTTCTTTCCCTTGTTCCTTCGCTTGCGGCGTTGGTGCGCTATTCTGCTGAGATTCCAGGACTACAAGTTCCATAGTGATAGTAATATATGGGCGTTCTTTGAGCACCTTTGCCTGAGTCTGGCTGAAAAACTTGAAGGTCTTCTGGGCGTCAATGTGAATGAACGTGTGGCTGACCCTGTTCTTCACTTGAATGAAGATTGCGGTCATACTCCACCGGTTCGGTTGTGGATTCTCTTTGCTGCTAATCCACACAGGAATAAGAAGGCCGGCTTGATCCATATTCAGGTAGCCTTGGATTGCCGCGCCCCGTACGAAAAGCAAGTAGACAGCTTCATCGGTGATCGTCAACTGGTCACCTGCCTTGACGAACTGCGTGAAATGCACAAACGCGTCTTTGAACGCTTCTTCAAGCGTCTCTCCTCGCATGTTTCCCGGTTCCGCTTTAAGAACTGACTCGATGTCCTCCTTCGGAATGAGAGCACGGAGAAAGTCGACGACGGGAATCATCTTGCTGAACGAGATATCATCTTTGACTAAGGTGCCCTCAAGAGACGGGTTCTTCAAGATCGAGATGTCATGGGCCAGAATGCAGAGTATCTTCGCGACCAGTTCCTCTCTCTGTCCCTTGTCAATCAGCCCCCTGTCAAGCCACGCTGAGATTGCAAATGGTATGTCATGCTTGTATACTGCTACGATCTTGTCGATTATCTCTTTTGACCACTTGAACTCTTTGGGATCCGTTCCCAATACTTTTATCTGACATTTTTTGAATATCGAACGAGAAGCTGCCTCTGCCACGAAAGGTTCGGATGAGTATCCACCACGGAGATACTGTCGATGCTGTGGAACGGAGTACACAGTTCGCATGCTGCTGGCGACGAGGAGTCCTTCGAGTAAAACGGCTTCGTCTCGGTTAGACTCGAAGGTCAGATCAACACGAATGGCAAGAGGCGGAATCAGCTCTTTAAGTGGGTAATCGTGAGGTTTGTCCCGGGTTGTATCCTCAAGACGTAATTCCAATTTCCGCATGGCGTAATCCATCAGGGCCTGTACATCTTCTGTCTGCGACTCTTCCAAAAGTGCCCAAAACCTGGAATACACAGTTTGAGTGAACAAATAAGGCATAAAACCAAATATATGTGGCTTACAGCGGACGGCCAAATCGCGCCATGAACTTCAACGAACATATCTCCTCAGAGGAATGATCACCTTCGGTCACAAGGATCCGTTCCTTCCAGACATCAAAAGGAAGTTCAACAAAAGGGGCATGCATATTATCGTCACTTTCCGCAGACTCGAACGACATGGGGCGGGAAGACCAGAAATTTCGTGCACTCGTCGGGTGGGTAGACTCAGACAAACGTGAATACGTCGACAGGAATAGTGCAAAGACTGGCGCTCTCGTCATGTAGGTGAAGGCTTTGCACAGGCACTGATAAGCTGTGCGTTTTGGTACCTCTTTAGGTGTTACCGTGGCCTTGGTAAGATGATGTGCTTCATCGAAATAGAAGATGAAAGCAGGTTCTGAACCATTCCCCTCAGGTTTGATTTTCTGCGAGACTTCAGTCAGGAAGGTCCTTACTGGGAAACAATATCAGCACCAGATTCTTCACGGCTGACGAAATACCCACAGACCTTTCCTTTGAGTATCCTCAAATGGGACATCCTCGTTTAAAATGTCTTTGAATTCTTCCAAAGGTGTAATCATGTCGATTGCCGCAGTATACATCTCCGTGCGTACCTTGCTCTGAGGATCACCAATATGCTTGTACCATTCTGCAGCAAGATCTTCGGCCGTATGACCTGACGCCTTCTGTTCATCGATCCAAGCGTCAGCAAAGGCGACGGCCTGCAGTAAAAACAGCAGATAGCGGCGCTGAACATAGAGTGCTGGCTTGAATTTAAATCCGCAGAAGAAATCGACTAGTGGCTCTCCATTAGCATAATCGCCAAGTGGGTAGCCTTCATCGTGAGGTCAGAATTGATACATGATACAAAGCAAGCAAAGCACCTGATTTGTCTGATTCGGGTCTCAGATTATTGGCATCGCGAAAACAGACTGGGAAAGCTGGTCCATTAGCCGAGATTTACCGTTCCTGATCCCTGAATGATGGAAAGAAAATTCCCGTAAGGTTTGTCGAAGCGGGAGGAGGAGCACATGTCATTTATGGCTTTTTGTAATAGACGGTGGGCATCGCCCACATACCCGTCTTCCAAGCAGTTTGTACCGCGAGCAAGACTTCTGAGACAAACGTTACACGAGGACGAGAACAGAACTGCTGAACACTCACCGGGCTTGGCGTGTAAGTTTGATGAGAAGTTTGGGAGGTTTCTCGTTCTCTGCTTGACTATTGAGAAGTGAGTCACAGGAATGGTGGATAATATGAAGGACGAACTGTAATCGATCAGTGCCATCGTTGCCATACGTTCTTTACTTCCCCACCCCGCGTACTCTCCAAATCTGGCTCGAGCAGAGTAAGAAAATCCCTGCCATGACTCTCTCTGGGGCACTGGTATGTCGTCTCTGCCAACGATGATCTTGGCGAGTTGTTTGAAGATTGGCGTATAAAAAGCTTCGATTTCTGAAAGATCTTTCGGATCACCAAAGACACAGTTCGTCGTACGTCTGGGGGGTCCTGGCTCGACGAAACAGCTGTTGAGCAGCCTCGACTTGTGACGATGCCGACGAGTCAGCGTTAGAGTCCTGATTGGCTCGTTTGGCGATGAACGAGTTTGCCTGTAGACATGATACAGCGATGGTGTTAGAGTCCTGTATGGCTCGTTTGGCCGATGAACGAGTGAGCCTTGTAGACATGATGCAGGTGTGAGGTGAGTATTCTTTGAAAGTAACCTGGCTCGTTTGGCCGATGAACGAGTGAGCCTTGTAGACATGATGCAGGTGTGAGGTGAGTATTCTTTGAAAGTAACCAAGACACACATATACTGTCTCGAGCACAAAAGCTAACAATGCTCGATTATTCGGCGTAAAGGCGGGTTCCGAGGGTAAGGAGCCTTTTCGGAGGCCTCTGCGCAATAATCGTTCACGTCGTCTGGTAGCCCTTCACGGGCGCTCGCAAAAGCGAACTTGAAGCCGTTCTCGGCATAGTAGACGCCGAGTCGGACAGTAGGGCCGAAAAGTTTCACCTTTGTGCTACCCTCTCTCCTGGTTGTTCTGGCGCAGCACAGGTAGCCGCTCCCTCACCTCACATTACTCACACCGAAATCGATTTGGAGAGCAGAAAATTTATTTATTCGTTCTTTTGTCTCCCCATTATTTTACTCTGCAAAACAAGATGAGACACTCACCTCACGCAGCGATGAGCCCTTCTCATCTTTCACCACAGCTTCATCGAACTGGTAACTAAGGAAGTCTCCGTTGCAGCAAGTTCGATAAGTTATAGTAAGCCTTTTGGCCATAGCCTCTTAGCCATATAGATCTCAACAAGAAGGAACACGCGAGGCAGGTATTGGAGAAGCATGGTCAGGCTCCCGGGCAGGAGAACTGTTAGGTTTAACTCATAAGAAGGAACACGCGAGGCAGGTATTGGAGAAGCATGGTCAGGCTCCCGGGCAGGAGAACTGTTAGGTTTAACTCATTGTAATGGTTCTCACCTTTCTTTAGTTGTTTAACTCTTCATCAATTACACTACATCCACTAGTACATGATTGTAGTGTTGAACCATTACACTTCAATTTAATGTTGGCTCGTTGAAGCCCTCGTGACTCCCAGGCGATCCATAATGCTGTTCAACATGGGATTTCCCCCGAGTCTTTGTACCTCTTGCCTCAACTGTATCTCGATCTTATCCAACACATTAATTGTATACTTGAAAGACTTCGTCTTAGTACGCATATAATCGATGACGTGCTTCTTCATGTCCTCTGTCTCAGAGCGCTGCCGAAGGACATCTGTAAACATACATATGTAAATGGCACGCACACAGCGAGAGAACAAGACCCACTGAGTACTTGATGGTCGGTCGGGTCCGCACGAATGCTATGTATAATGGGGAAGGAAAACTTGCCCTCCGTGAGGTCTTCAGCAAACCCCTTATTCTGCGTGTACTACGAAAGGATTTATTGTCAGTTTATCTGAATATAAAAAACGAAAATAGGGGATGTTTGTGTCGAATTAATTGGGTCATACCTCAGTCCGCACAAGTTCATCAAGTCATCTCGGATCTGGTAATAGATCCCGATGAGGTTGACGAGCGGTATATAATCCCTATGACGCACAAGTTCATCAAGTCATCTCGGATCTGGTAATAGATCCCGATGAGGTTGACGAGCGGTATATAATCCCTATGAAAACAAGAATGGTGACGGCGTGATCAATATACTCTCTTACCATCATAGAATAAGGAATAAAACATACACGTCAGTGTTCTCGTGGAGCATGCCATCATGAGTTTGATCCAATGCGAAGGAGTCCGCCTGTCTCTGAGATAGGGGCATTTAGTATCAAATTAGGAGACGAGAGGAGGCTGGCTTACTGTTGTTAACCATGGAGATATACTCTTCTTCAGTTGGGCATGAAGTGAGTCGCGCCAGTATAGCTCAAGGCCCTGCCCGCGATGGAGAGACAGGAGTTCCTCTATATGCGGGGGAGATAACCAGTCAAATCCACTGGTATGTAGCCCGGAGATCAGGAGGGTTGGGAACACGTACCGGTGACAATAGCATCGAGGTGTTGTCCCCGGCCGTCACATTCGGCTTCAGAAGTGCGAAGAACAAAGAGTTCTCGATAAGCAAGGAAGAACACGTAGTTAGCTGTGTTGATTGCTTGGGGGATTCCGTAGATCTTGTGTGCGACTAGTGCAATCCGAGTGAACAACTACTGGTTACTAACTCAAGTAGAGTGAAGTGGCTTACCGGGCTGACCACGACGTAGCTGAGAATCGTCTTCAATGTCGTCAACACTGAACAAGCGAATGAGTGAAGTGGCTTACCGGGCTGACCACGACGTAGCTGAGAATCGTCTTCAATGTCGTCAACACTGAACAAGCGAATGATGAGGATCAAAAGATGCACAGGAAGCGAGGGAGGGACTTGCAGCAGGCTCGCGTTGTGCAACATGTTAACGAGACGGTTTATGACTGCGAGTTGGGGCGCCGGGACGCCAAGCCAGAAGTTGAATGCCTCGATGAGCTTGCCACGAATCTCTTTACCTTTCATGGACAAGATGTATGTATAGGGCTCGAGCAGAATCTTACCACGGACGTTCGTGAGCCGAGAACTGACGACTCGGATATGGTATGGATAGATAGATGACTTACGGATTCATTCCGAGGAGACCAGGTAGACAGAGAGGGGAGTTCGGAGAAGATGTTCTCGTATTCAAGAGCCATGGAGTACAATGCAGAGCGAACGAGAGTTAGAGATAAGAGTCATTTACAGATAGCATGTTTCTTTAAATCGCGCGAATAGATTGGTGATGCGGTTCCATTATTGACTTGCATGGTCCGACTTCTAGCTGGTAAGGGCTGGTATGGACGGACCATCTTAGCAGCGGCTAATTTGAAGAAAGAAAGGTCCATTCTTCGAGAAGAGGAGAACGGCGGAGCACCGAAGTCAAATGAAGTTCTGCTTGCAGGTTTAGAGTCTGATTGAAAAGATCCCATGGTTAGCATCATTGCTGTCGCCGGTCGATGTTTGTCCAGTAGAAGCCACCCAAGAGTCACGACGAATGGGTCAATAAAAAGGCGGCCAGCATATATGGCCAAATGTGGCAACCTGTTGAAGCAATGATGATACCAAGGTGTTTCCTGAGACCGAGGTTAAGTTTTTCATTTCCTTCAAATTATGAAGGCACGTGACTTTCCTTACCATCATTCCCTTTGATTTGTCTTTATCCGACGCATCCCTTCATAACTAAGTACTCAGACAGGAGTCCCAATTACCCCATCAGCACAGGAAGTGCAGGCGCAAGTACCCTGATCCTCAACTCCCACGATCCAACCGTATCCTGATACCGACTGCCAAAACCGAACCCAAGAATGCCCCACCATTGCATCTGCAGATAGCCCTACAAGAATCCACCTAGATCAGGTCAATGTATTCAGCGCAAAGGTGAGGTAAGAGATAGGGATAAACTCCAGTGATGAGAAGTCCATGTATAAGATAACTTTTCCGGAATCTACCCCAACAGCGTCCGCGACCACGATGATGCCTTCGTTCCAGTGCCACCATTTTCTTCTGTCATCGACCAGGTCGACCTTATAATGACATTCTGTGCCTGAAGTTCCTGTCAAGTCGTTTACAAGTCTGTTTTGTTGTATGTCCTTGTCGATAAACATGTATTTGTGGATCACTCGAAAGACGATTGTCAAGGAAAGTCCGTTCTGTTTTGTTGTATGTCCTTGTCGATAAACATGTATTTGTGGATCACTCGAAAGACGATTGTCAAGGAAAGTCCGTTGCAGTATCTTGAGCTCTGTTCATCCACGGAAGTCAAGCTTCTGTCCCACCGTTGGTGACTGCTCATACAATGTCCAGACAACCTCCGACAATGAATGAGGAGGTTTTGGTCAGTTCACATTGTCTCCAATCTGCTGATATGATTTACCACAAGCGACCAGACAGTGGCCAGATGCGAGGCGTGTTCAAGGAAATTCCCGAGAGTGGCCCTTACACACTTTGTTGCACGCGAAACTAGGTGGCATAAGGCACATTTGGCCAGCTTCTGACAAAGGGCTGAGCGTAACCACGTGAGTCGTATGGCCGTCGCGCTCTGGGCGATGGTTTAAAAGGCCTGGGGGCACTCAGAGCATGATTTCTTAGCTACATATTTCCTCACCTCGATCAAACGCGTCTGTTACGACGTTATCTCACGACGACTCACTGGAAATCACTTTCTCACCATCGCGCCTTCTCCACTGCATATATATACCCCACCCGACGCGAAAAATTTATACCAAAACACCCTGGTCGATACAATGTTTAGCAGATTCAAACAATTTTTCCATGTTCCAACTTTGGACGCGATGAATGGGCGGATGACTAAAACAGCCTTGGTGAGCGCACCATCACCTTTTAAAGACTTACCGTAAATTTACCATATCCCATCAAGTACAATACTAACCAAGACGGACCGCATGACCACTTTGAAATCAACCCACCGAGGACGCTGAGCCAACAACTCATCGACGATTTAGCCGAGCTGAGAAGAGCACCACCATTGTCGGTCGCAACCCCGCTGAGGAATCCCTATGCCGGCTAATGCGCCCGATTTTCGAGCCTAGCGCTTCACCACCATTGTCGGTCGCAACCCCGCTGAGGAATCCCTATGCCGGCTAATGCGCCCGATTTTCGAGCCTAGCGCTTCGCTTTCCTGGCCTCCTGCTCCGCACAAGGCCGACTCGCACCCTGATCGCTACAGCGAAGAATTGAGTTCCCCTTCGGTTTCTTTCACCTCAAGGCGGTCCGGGCATTCGAACGAACGCAGCTCCGTTGTCGAGTCTCCGGAACTCCTGCGCAGCCCGCCTCGGTTCTACGTCGAGCCCTACCGTTCGTCGTTTTTCCAGTCCCAAAGTCCCGCACCCGCCCTCGCCCCTGTACGCAGGATTATCCCACACATCATCGGCGAGGATGACCCTTGCAATCCATTTTCGTATAACCTCGACTTTGACTTGCAGGATAAGAATGAGCGGAACGTCGACACGCCCAATGGGATGATCTTCGCACCTGTCCCGCAGCTACCAACCGCAGCTGCACTCGCCAACTTCGAGGCCACGGCGGCTATGGTGGCTACGATGGAAGGTGTGGTCGAGAAAGAGCCTACAGTGAGCCAGCACGACAGCGTAGCAGGGCCCTCTCTGTCCTCCAGCAAAGAGACATATCACGTTGATTAAGCCGAAGCAGGTTTGGAGCCGAATTGATCAAAGGCACATCAGAATCCTCTAGCGGACTTTCCTACGAGATGAGCAATGACGAAGGCCCGAGGCAACATTCCTGGGCCGCACGCAGCACATCGCCACTTTTTTCGTGACCAGGCGCGGCGTCAATGCTGGAATGCGATGCGTACATACATAGATATGTACCAGTTCAGAGTTTTTCTTCTTGTCTTTGTATTTTGATATCCTGTATATCAGCGAATTGGAGGAAAATATAACGAGAGACTGATTAATTCTAATCAAAGGACGAGTGGAATTTGAAAGGTCGCTTTGCGAAGGTTATGGAGATAAGATTAGATCTTGATAAAAAAAAACATCCCGTGACGTCGACGGGATGGATGCTTTATTGTTGCCACACTCTCTCAGTGGATTCGGTACGCCTCGTTACTATATACAATCATACGGGCTCGCGTTAAGGAACACTGTAATTTACACGTTTGAGACAAAGGAGGAACTCGGAATCGTCTTGTTCGTAAATGTTCGATAAAGAAAATCAGAAATGATCAAAAGTCTGTCCTGTCAATCTCTGATCTTGTCACCGTTTCTGACCCCATGATGTTGAGAGATGCTGACATCAAACTCTGGCTGGGAAGGGCATTGGTCGGCGAGTTGGGAGGAGTACGGGCGTCGTCGCCGAAGGGAGGAGTTGGTGGTGGGTGTTGGTGAGGAGCGAGGCGAAGGCCTTTCGCAGAGGAGCTGAGAATCTTGTCGTATGTGATGTTGTCGAGGATGAGATCGGCAATTGATGTCGCTGAACGTTCGTGCGGGGTAGAAGGATGATTCCCCTCTTGCTGGCAAGAGGCGGACTGTATTATGGATGTCGCTGTGTCTGGTTTGGTATTAAGCGTCGAATACGCTTCGGTGTTTGAGATGCTAGTCATCGCAGGCGTAGTGCCTTGTTGAGTGGAAGCGACAGACTGCATCCTTCGTTACTTGAAGCGAACATCAAGAAGACCTTCTCAGAGGTAGAGGAACTGGCATTGCATGCACTCACCAAATTCAAGCTACTTATGCCCTCTTGAAAGTTAACTGGAAGTTATTGAGGATGGGAATATAGTTTAGAGACTTGAAATGATGACCGTTGAACATGGAACAACAGAGCTATACATATATGACTCTCAAGATGTCCACACAAGAACCCATTTCGGGCAAAAACAAAGCAGAACATCCGAGTGCCGAATCCAGGTGCCTGACAACAGAATCATACACCAAATCAGGCCCTTCAGGGCCAATGTTTTGAGAGATTTCATGACAGTAGAGCTTCGAGTATGGGACGAGGACTTGTTTGGTTTGCAGAAAGAAGGGTAGAGGAAGCCAGTCATGTGATAACTAGACTATCTGGTACAGCACATGAAATTTTGAAAGTTTCCACGAAGAAATGCACAGCAGGTCCTGGATCTTGACTCTGCGTTGATTGGAAATTGTATATGAACCTGAATCGATGAGCTGCCACGTTCTAGCAGACAGGTGTTAAAACATTAATCTTTGGAGGTCCGCGTGCGATGATGGGATGCCGATTGGGACATTCAATGTGAGGAGGTAACATTATGTCTGCATTCGGATAATTCGTCCACTAGCGATTGCACACTAGTAAGTTCACCCAATAAAATCAACATCGGCTTACGTCTAAAAAGTTTATTTCTCAACACCAATGTCAAGATCACCACATGACTCAATTAGACTAAACTCACTATCTAGACCAGTCTGACCCTAAACCTAAACCCGGTCATGTCCACATATTTTTGTTTTCCCTCCAAGCTAAACAACATGCTCAAGGTTACATCGTAAGCACAGCATTTCGAATCCCAAATTGTATCACGAGGACTGGAAAGAGAGGGGATTGAGGGTACCATAGTCATATACATCAAGGAACTTTTACGCTGACGTTTGGCATTGTATACAGAGCCGCTGTATTGCATTGACACAGACATAGAATACTCAAATGATCTGGACGAAGAACTGAGCAGGATGTAAAAGGAAATACACGTGATGAATATAGCCAATGATAACTGGTCACATGGCGAATTGGAAAAACCTTCGATGTCCTCGAGACCTATTCTTGCGGTTTTGATAAACTACTCTTTAATATCTCGGAGACATTGGTGATGTCCGAACTGTTCTCAAGGAGCATGTGAAGAGTCTGCTCCACAAGAGATTCATTAATGTGACTTCGAAAGACTCTTTTCAAAATGAATCGTTGTATATGGCTTTCAAATGTCAGGCTTTTGTTCCAAAGCCATTCTTCTCGGTACGTGCTTCTCCAGGAAATCCTACTTCGTCTATTTGCTGGTGCCGATGATCGCCACTCCAACTTTCGTCTGTGTTATGACAATTTGAATAAATGAAAAAAAGTTGATGATACTTTCGGACCAGAGTAACTTCTAATCTCGTCAATGATAAAATGCCGAACTTCCATAACATACTCCACAGAAAACTGGGGCGCGTAAGCTCCACTATACACCAATTTCACCCGGACTTTATCCATCCATTACATATAAAATGGTCATTCAGCTCCGTGTCACCTCAGCAACTTCGAGAACTTTGACCTAGTAAAATGTTCCCCAAACTCGTTCTTACTGCTCTTTCGCTGCTCGCTGTCGCCAGGGCTCAGCAGGCTGGTACCAACACTGCAGAGACCCATCCATCGCTCTCATGGCAGAAATGCACATCTGGCGGCCGCTGCACCACCTCTTCCGGTGCTGTCGTACTCGATGCCAACTGGCGTTGGGTTCACAACGTCGGTGGCTTCACAAACTGCTATACCGGGAACACATGGGACTCCTCACTCTGCCCCGACGACAAGACCTGTGCTACCAACTGTGCTCTGGACGGCGCCGACTACTCTGGTACATATGGCATCACCACTAGCGGTAACTCGCTCAGACTGAACTTCATCACTAATGGTGCTCAAAAGAATGTCGGCTCGCGTGTCTACCTTACCGCCGGCGATAGCCAGTACCAGACCTTCAAGCTGCTGAACCAGGAGTTCACCTTTGACGTCGACGTTTCCCAGCTCCCATGTGGTCTCAACGGTGCCCTTTACTTCTCGAGATGGACGCAGATGGTGGTATGTCTAAGTTCCCCACCAACAAAGCCGGAGCGAAATATGGGACAGGGTACTGCGAGAGATGGACGCAGATGGTGGTATGTCTAAGTTCCCCACCAACAAAGCCGGAGCGAAATATGGGACAGGGTACTGCGACTCTCAGTGCCCCAGAGATCTGAAGTTCATTGCCGGACAAGTAAGTTCTTCCTCGCTCTTCTAACTAAACAGATTTCTAATAAATCATCTCATAGGCTAACGTTGAGGGCTGGAAACCATCTTCCAACGATGTCAACTCTGGTACCGGTAACTACGGTGCCTGCTGCAATGAAATGGACGTCTGGGAAGCCAACTCCGTATCTTCTGCATTTACGCCACATCCGTGCACACAGACAGGTCTCGTTCGCTGCAGCGGCGACGAATGCGGAGGCACTGGCACCCCAGACAACCGCTACGGCTCCATCTGCGATCCCGACGGGTGCGACTTCAACTCGTACCGCATGGGCGACACGTCTTTCTACGGCAAGGGCATGACCGTCGACACCTCTTCCCCATTCACAGTCGTCACCCAGTTCATCACCAATGACGGCACCTCTTCCGGCACCCTCAGCGAGATCCGCCGTCTCTATGTCCAGAATGGCGTTGTCATCCAGAACTCCAACACCAGCATCACTGGCATGAGCTCGTTTGATTCCGTCACCCCGGCGTTCTGCGATGCGCAGAAGAAGGCGTTTGGAGATAGCAATGATTTCGACAAGAAGGGAGGATTTGGAGGGATGAGTGATGCAGCTGCCAATGGAATGGTTCTCGTCATGAGTATCTGGGATGATCACGCCGCCAACATGCTCTGGCTTGACAGCGTCTATCCTACCAATGCTAACCCAAGTAACCCTGGTGTCAAACGTGGAACATGCGACCCTTCTTCGGGTGTTCCCAGCGAGGTTGAAAACCAGTACGCCTCGGCCTACGTTACCTATTCGAACATCAAGTTCGGAGACATTGGTTCTACTTACTAAACCAAATCCACCAAATCCATTCAGTGATGATTTGAATTGACATGACTTTCTTTCGATGATAAAAAGGACTGATTCAAAACATGTTGCAAAGTTAATAAAACAGTAGCTTGTATTTTCTTCTTTGTAGTCTATCATGCCCACAAGAAAATTGTCATATGCTGATCTACGTATTGATTCCTTGTACAGAATACATTGTTTTATTTCTTTGAGGACAATGAGCGTCTTGATTGTAAAGTGACTGAACGAGTTCAGAGAGGCAGCCTCACTAAATATCAAAGGGAAAAGTCATGGACAAGATAAAACTATCTTCGTTGCTGTTACTTCAATTTTCGACTTGGAGGTCGATTTAGAGATTCAGGGGAACCACTTGGCAATGTGGAGTGTCTTCTAAATCCATCCTTATGCATTGGCAGGATGCTCAGGCATATCACATCAGTCTTGCCAGGTCTTACTGAAATATATATGCCAAGGCTTCAGCGACTTCATTATTTACATATTTTGGAAGGTGCTCGGATTGAAAAGCATCATATATTTGATGAGCCCTTAATGATCTGTCATGAATAAATACATGCGAAAAAAATATCAAGTGAGGATGGGAAAGGTAATCGTTGCCAGCCTCATCCAGAACTTAGACTAAAGGATGATGAAATCCAAATGCCTAAGGATACGCCCTATATGATGCGGGTGTCCTTTTTGTTCTAGTCCTTCCAATTTCGCGCTGCTTCAGTTTCCATCCCCTTTTCTTCTACATCAGAATTGCTAAGGTATCTGACACAAGTCTCACTGGCCTTTACGGTAGACCATGTTTTAAAAGTTTTAGCAATTTCGTGACGTATTTGGACGTTTGTGAATCATATATTCGATGAGTTGTATTGTTCTATATTTACATGCGATATCGTACAAGAGTGAGAATGGGAAAGGTGATTGCTGCCAACATCATCCAAAACAAGACGTCTACGTATCGGACGGGATTGGCTGCCAAATGAGAAATGAACGCCCACCATCACCCCCACTCCATTTCAATGTCGCGAGATCAGAGACACTGGGAGTAGTATTGGTTCTCGACAGTGCAGGTCGATCCAGATGCACAGACCGTAGGTCCGGTCCATCCAGTACCGCCACTTTGAATGCAATTAGAATCGAAGATAGGTATGATATAAATAACTCACCATTGGCCGTACTTCACCTGCGTAGCGCCAGTAGAAGGCGCAGATGTTGTTGGGGAACCCGTACTCGAACTGGAGCCGGAGCCGGAGCCGGAGGTGTAGGTCGAGTCAAGGTCGCCGAACCTGATGTTCGAGAAGATGACTTGTGCGTTCGGGGAGTTGGCCTCAACATCCGTGGGTTGACCGGACGAGGTAGAGCAGGTTCCACGCGCGATACCTGGCTGGGTTGGGTCAGCGGTGGTGGGGTAGTCACTGTCGAGCCAGAGCATGCTCGCTGCGTGATCATCCCAGATACTCAGGACAAGGACCATTCCATTAGCCATAGCCTTGCCCATGTTGGCAATTCCTCCCTTCTGGCTGAAGTCGTCGGTATCGCCGAAAGCGGACTTCTGCGCCGAGCAGAATTCGGAGGAGACGGAGTCAAGGTCAGACGACATGCCTGGGACGTTGACTTTGGAGTTTTGGATGACCTTGCCATTCTGGACGTAGATACGACGAATCTCGCTCAGACTGCCAGATGCACTGCCAGAGTCAGTGATGAATTGCGTGACGACGGTGAATTTCTGAGAAGTGTCGACGGTAAATCCGGAGCCACTGCCGTAGAAGGTCTTGTTACCCATGCGGAATGAGTTGAAGTCGCAACCGTCGGGATCGCAAACGGAACTGTATCTGCTGTCGGGATTGCTGGTGCCACCGCAAGCGTCCCCGGAGCAACGGCTGAGGCCACTAGTCGTACAAGGATGAGGAGTGAATGCGGACGAGACGGAGTTCGCCTCCCAGACGTCCATCTCGTTACAGCAGGCACCGTAGTTACCGGTACCAGCATTGGGATCGTTGGGAGAGCCTGCCCAGCCCTCTGAATTAGCCTGCAGCACAAGTCAAATTCGATAGGTATATTGATTCCAAGATATACGCACCTGGCCAGCGATGAATTTGATGTCTTGAGGACACTGAGAATCGCAGTACCCTGTTCCAAACTTCGCTCCAGCCTTGTTGGTGGGATACTCAGACATGCCACCATCTGCGTCCATCTCGGAGAAGTAAAGGGCACCGTTGAGACCACATGGAAGTTGGGAAACGTCGACGTCGAAGGTGAACTCCTGGTTCAGAACCTTGAACATTTCATACTCGGTGTCGCTAGCCATGAGATAGACACGCGAACCGATGTTTTTCTGTTGGCCATTGGTGACGAATTTAAGGGTGAGAGCGTTGCCGCTGGAGGTAATGCCGTAGGTGCCGGAGTAGTCAGCACCGTCGAGGGCACAGTTAGCGGCACAAGTCGCGTCATCGGGGCAGAGCGTAGCATCCCACGTGTTTCCAGTATAGCAGTTGGTGAAGCCACCGACGTTGTGAGTCCAACGCCAGTTGGAATCGAGTACGACAGAGCCACTGGTGGAGGTGCAGCTGCCACCAGATGTACACTTCTGCCACGAGAGTGGTGGATGTGTTTCCGCCGTGTTGGTGCCTGCCTGCTGAGCATGCACGACGGCGAGATAGGCGAGTGAGATGAGAGTGAGCTTCGGAAACATTGTATAAAGCCTAGTAGTTTGGAGGACCCCCTGAGTGACGACACTACATCGCAAGGACGACCTTTTATATTGACGAGAACGGAAAATAACCGGGAACCTTGAAAGATTGAGACTCGTATGCCACCGACAGGCCGGCATATCTGCTTACAATCGAATGCACTCCGCATTGCAACCTGTTTCACTGCAATTCAGTCATAAGACCTCTCAATACCGAATACTGTCCGCAGGCCATTCACGTTTCGCCGTTCCTCGTGTGGATTTTTTCCGATCGACACGATTCAAGACTTACATAGATGAGAAGGCAACAGTAACGGGAAGATATCGGGGGGCATATTGATAACTCCCTTTTCTTTTCGTAACCAAAGGAATTTCCCAAATGGCTGGATATACGCTGTAGGAATATAATAGCTTAATGTTCCATAAAGGAAATACTTTGCATATGCGTTTAAAAATGGCTTGGTGTGGGAATGACAAGAACATAATTTTCTGATCGGCGCTTGCCGACTGCTGTGGCACACAATTACGCACCGCTCCTCCAGCGCAGACTTTGGACTTACTCCTGTATATGTTCCAAACTTCTTTTCAGTCAGCTTGACAAGAAATTTCGTTCATTATCATCCTCGGATGCGTTCCCGAGGAACACCTTTAGACGGGCAAACATAATCATGTCACGCCACCCGTGTTCATGTGGTTCAAGAAGCTTCTCGGCGCAAATACTTTTTTATGCGAAGTATTGTTAGATCTTAAAACTCAATTAATCTAACAAGATTGGGCGACCTCGGGTCGTATAAGCTGTCGGTATCAGCGACGTTACATCAAACACCATGGAGCACCTTGCCATCAAAGCTGGATTTGCTCAATTTGAAATATGCTTTTTCCTATTCTCATTAGTCCTTCTGAATGGTTTAGGTATTCTCATATAGAGATGTGAAAGAGTTTACTATTTCGCTGGATAATTTCTGGGGAGTACAAAAAAGAAAGTACGGATAATTGTGTCTCGGAAACGCCAAGATCTACGAAACACGAGAACAACGCACTTCTTGTTCAATCGGTATGTTGTCGGACGGGAGAAGTGGATACCTGGTTCCAATATTGTATACAGAAAACTGTACACCGGATCATGACTGTCTGGTGACCTTGTAATTTTTAGAAAAAAGAATGATGAACAATGAATAGCTGTCGTGCCTTTAAAACTTCGAAGAAATAGTCCGAGAACTACGAGACATATAAAAGAAGAGGTAGCATGGGTAAAAACAGGACTATATGGGTCGCAGCGTACATTCACAGACGGTGAGTCCAAAGTCATAAAACCAGTCGTTATATAGAATATGAATTGCAGGTGTTTCGTATGCGAAGTCTACTTCATGAGCTCCGGCGTACGTTCCTTGTGAGACGAGATTAGGTCACTACTATCATGTAATCCATAAGTAGGTGGGGGAGGATCGACATTGAATTGATGATGACTTTCATAGTCAAAACGAAGTTTCCAAGAAGACGTCGAGCCCAACGTGTAAACAGGAGGAAGAAATACTCCCTTCGCGGACGAAGGTGGTGGCATGACATCGATTTCCGAGACCCCCGAAGGTGTTGAGGAATCCCGTGGGTCAGAGAATTGCCATACACCATCGTGTCTTCGCGTTGCTATTCGCATATTCGAACCGGGAATATGTTCTATATCCAATCCGAAGTTCAGCTGTAAAGCTTATGATGGACCGAGAAACGTACTAAATCGAGGAGCTTCAGACCCGAACGGGGTGATCTGTACCGCAGGATGATGACGGTCCAAGCTCCTTTTTGGTAATGTCGACGTACACCACTCCGATTCACAGAGGACTCTTTGTTTTGTACGTTTCATCCGCATCGTTGCATAAATGACACCAGCGACGCATAGTAGCCCAATTATTCCTAAAACTACCCCAACAATGGTAAAACGGCTATCATGTGGGGCTGGGGGCTGAGTTGGTGTAGCCAGGCTTGAAGGGGTGTTTGACATAGAGGAATAGCTACTAGACATGATGTACGTACTTCAGGTACTGTTCATGAGTACATTCTCTCACGAACTACTTCGAAACTCACTTAGATTTCTTTACCAGGTTCCTTTGAATAAACGTGGAGCACTCTCCTTTGAACAATTGAACGAAAAGAGTGGCGTCCAAGGCCCAGGAATGCGTGATAGAGTCAGAACGAGAAGCCAGCTCTTGCAGAACGACAGTTCGAGACGAAAATCAGGCCATGAGGTGCTCTGTAATAAATACCACATGCTTCACGTTTCCACACAGCGCAGACTATACCTGAACAGGAAGAGATTGATGAGAGCTGTCATACGCTGAGAAGATATCTCATTTCTAGACCAATTTGGTGTACTTGACGTAAAGAACATCAATGATTGACCATAGTAACTACGAAAAAGAAACAATGCACCGCGATATGCCTCCCACACGCTGTGAGTAGTGCCAGTAGAGAGCCTGGCTTCAAATCGATAGCCTGTCGGGTGAACCCTTAATACACGACGACGAAGACAAGTTTCTTTCCTCAAAATCAGAACGTTTTGGGAATTTGAGATAAGATTTGTGATTATGATAAGATCAACCGCGTCCATGTCCATTGGATATGATCAAAGGCTTGGACTACCCATTTCTCCTGACACAATAATTCATTGCCGCAACCTCATCACCCTTGCAAAAAGCTCACCCCAATGAAAACTTTCACCTCTTGAGTACAAATCAGCAGCAACCATGCGACCAATGCCTACAAACAAGGTCATGGAACGGTACAAATCCATGTTGTTCAATTGGTTTTCTTCTATTCGTTGATGACAGAAATAATTAACGAAATGTATTCAACGAGAAATTCGGTGCACAGAAGTGCACACCAGCTTGATATCTGTGTATACACTTGCATAAAAAAGTATTCCACGACAAGTTGATTTTGTAGTTGTGCTTAGTAACGACTCTGGAGACAACGATTTTGTGGACAAGAGAAGTCAACGGAGAGCAAAGCCACCCCATGCTTGGAGTCAAAGCGCGCAAAACTCAATTGGGAAGAAACATCAGTAAACAATCATCCGGTAACTCGGGCCGATTTGTCACGAGCCAACTGGTCTCACGGACAAAATCAAGGGTGGGTAGACACATGAATCGCTTGCCCATATCAATTTGGCGATATCCCGCCTTGAAAAGGAGGACTCACCAAGCTATTGTAACGCGATGTAGTCTCAGAATGTCAAGCTCGAGCACTTCAAATCCTCTTCCTGCTTCATTTTTACGCGGTGGGACGTCGAAAGGCATTTTCCTGAACAAATCAAATCTTCCTGCAGATATTTCGCAATGGGATCGAATCTTTCTAGGTATCATGGGTTCCCCAGATCCAGAATACGGACGACAATTGAATGGCATGGGAGGAGGCGTTTCTAGTCTTTCAAAGATTTGCGTTGTTGGAGCTCCGACACCCTCGCAGAAGGAAGAAGGGATTGACGTGGAATATACTTTTGTCCAAGTCGGAATACGGGATTCTAGCATTGACTATTCGGGGAATTGCGGGAACCTGTCTAGTATGATAGGCGTCTTTGCTGTCGACCAGGGCATTTGTACACCCCATACAACCGGAACACATCTTACCGTTCGCTCTTTGAATACCAATACCTCCAAGATCATCGACACTACCTTTCCTGTTTCGTTGTCCAACCCACCTACGCCATTACTAGACAGCCCGGAATCTGAGATTGCGGGTGTGCCGGGAAAAGCATCTACTATCGTCTTGGAGTTCGTCAATCCAGCTGGGGCACGGACAGGAAAGCTACTGCCTACTGGTTCATCTGTAGATCATCTGACGATCCTGCCATCCCAAGGGTGCGATGAAAGGACCGTCAGATGCTCCTGTATAGATGCTACAAACCCCACTGTCTTGGTTAGTTATTCCGACCTCGCCGAGTTCCTTCCATTGGCAGAGTACATTGAAGGAAAGTCAACAGAAGTTGGTGTCATACTGGAACAGATTCGCCGCGCCGCCGCCGTTAAGATGGGACTTGACCCTGCTGCACAAGCGCAGCCTAAAATAGCGATCCTTCGAGCTCCACACACCGATGATGATCAGACACAACAAGTAGACATCGTGATCTATGCCTTGTCAATGGGGGTCTTGCACAAGGCAGTTCCAATGACAGTTGGCCTATGTGTTGGCGTCGCGTCAAACATTCGAGACTCGTTAGCATGGGAGATATGTCAGGAGTCTGATAAGATTAAGGCGGGAATGGTCAGACTTCGCCACCCCGGTGGCGTCGTGGATGTGGGAGCTGAGTTTGCAGAGGACGGACAGGTCAAAAGTGCAAAGGTGGTACGCACAGGAAGGAGACTGATGGAAGGTGCAGTGTGGTGGTGAGATTATTGAAGGTCGAATTTTAAGGCGTCGTTTAAACATGATCGCTGGTTTTTCTGGGCATTCATGCTTCTCGATTCCTACTCAGAAGTGCGATAAATTGCGTCCCGAGCTGATCTATCCACGCAAATGGCTCCAAATGCGCCGCCACGAAAGACGAGAATCCACTACAGTCATCTTCTCTTTCTGGCATATGATATCGATGGATTGATTGTGGTTGGTCCTTGGTTGACTATTGTAGTTTCTCTGACAGCTCTCGTTTATCCTTATCTTTGAGGTTATACATATATCCGGCATCTAATCGCCATCGTTTCATCCGTGATTCAAGCATCTAGACGTGCGATGTGAATCGGTGTGGATCTACAGACACGTTGAAAACATCACATAGCTCCTTCACACCTTACCTTCCACAATCCAACCGACCTCGACAGACTGTTTCGTGTCTATTATAGGATCGAGAAATGTCGGGGAGAATTTCGGACTCTTGACGTAATAATTCTCCGTGATGCGACTTTAACCTTTTTTTTCTGTTCTTCCAAAACTCCTCCAGGCTAAGTCTACGTCAGTATACTGCACTCTCCCTCCTCCTCTTTCATATTTGGACATCGGATAAAGAGCCTTCCTCGGATGTGTACGGCGCAACACTTTCTTACCGGGAAATTCTCGGACACGGAATCTCGTTCAAAACTTGCTCGAATATTTTCTGTGTTTTCCTTTGCTCAAGTGCTTGAGAAATAATCGGTATACCCTAGCTCACTCAGGCATTAGGTCCCAGGAATCTCTTGGCTCGATAAATAGTGATTTCAGTTACATTATCTGAACCTCTTGATTCGTGAAGTTCTACCCGCCTACGTGCTCGATCTTTTCAGGTCCATCACTCTTCGATCATTAATGACGTATTTGTTTTTTATGAAGACACAATCTATCATCAGGGACGGTGTGGTAGAGGAGCGAATCTTACAGATGGAAGCAGGCTGAAATGAAGAATAACAGGCGACATGATTGAAAAGGTTACTCATAAAAGCGGTAAAAAGGTGTACGTGGGGGATTACGGAAGGAAAGTTGGAATGGATAAATTGGGAAGTCGTTTGGACAATTATGGCAAGGGAACAATTACGTGGGGGATTACGGAAGGAAAGTTGGAATGGATAAATTGGGAAGTCGTTTGGACAATTATGGCAAGGGAACAATAAGGTTTGAGGATTATGAGACCGACCGACGGTCGAGATGCAAATTCAGGTGGAAATCGGCGATGCAGAGCGTGTAGGCTGGGAATCGACGATCCCAAGAAATCGTAGAATAGGTATAAAAAGGCTACCCCGAGAGGATAGGTTTTCGTACCCCCCCATTTCTGGCTTTGAACTTCGATTGAGTTGTTCTCGTTACCTTCTCGTACTATATCTCCGAGAAACGACCGACTTCTGAGGTCTAGAGACTCCCTGCTACAACGGCGATGCGGCGAATAATCGGGTCAACCTGATCACTTAAATAATCAATCATCGTTGAACTGCATCATCATCCATGGTCCATCTTATCTTTACAGCGTCTTATACCAACGAGATTTCAACCCTTGCGTTCGATCCTGACACTGCGAGCCTCGCTGTCTCCTCTACTGTCACTGTTGGACACCATCCGTCATGGCTCACGTTTCATCCTGATGATCGTTCGCTCGTCTTTACTGGTCTCGAACAATCTGATGGCAAAATTATCGCCTTGAAATTTGATAAAGAAGGTAAAGGAAAGATTGTAGCTAAAGAAGTGCCCAGTGGAGGGGCAGACCCGTGCACGTTACTTGCTACAAAAGATACCCTATACATTGGTAATGTGAGTCCCATTTTTACTGCAATTGATAAAAGTGTAATGTATGCGCTGCAAAAAGTACTCTTCCGGCACTGTATCTACTCTTCCTATTTCCTCGAAAGCGCCTTATATACTGGCCTCCTCTCCAAGTTCAATTCAGTTCACGGGCTCGGGGCCCAACCGTTCCAGGCAGGAGGCATCGCATCCACACCAAGTAATTATCATCGAGGAATATAACGAGCTTCTGGTACCTGACCTAGGAGTGGATGAGGTCCGGAGGTTCAAGTTAGATCGGACTGGCTCGTTAGTACAGCAAGGCGGTATTCCTCACGCGTCAGGCGGAGGGCCGCGTCACGTCGCTTTCTACGGTATGTGAAATTCGTCACTTTCCCGGTGCTCTGCTGACGCGAAAAGAAGACGGGTGCTTGTATACAGTGCTTGAATTGAGCAGTGTCCTTGTCAAACATCGATTCCCTCCTTATCCTGAGGCCCCTACGCTTGTCAAGTCAGTGGCAACGATGTCAAACCCGCCTCCTCGACCAAACGATATGCTTGCGGCTGAGCTTCTGATCCCAATGCCTAACTCCACATACCCTACGCCATATCTCTATCTTTCCAATCGCAACGACCCGTCACCGGAAGGTGACATCATCTCAATCTTCGCTATATCTGGACCGGATACCTTAGAGCTGGTGAAGGAGGTCAGATCAGGTCTCAAGCATCTCCGCGGTATGCTCTTTGGAGGCCCTGATGACAAGTGGCTTGTTGCGGGTGGCGGTAAAGGCGGAGGTGTGAAGGTGTTTGAAAGGATTGAGGGTGGCAGGAATCTCAAGGTGTAGCAGAGAATCCTGACGTTGAAGCTATCGTTGGTTTTATGTGGCAATGAATTTCCTGCGTCCACCGTTACAAGAGACTTTATCGACTTGTCTGTATTCCTGTTTGATTTGTAGCACTTCTACAATGGACAAATTGAGTTTGACTACTTCTTTGAACCTGCGACTTGTCTGTATTCCTGTTTGATTTGTAGCACTTCTACAATGGACAAATTGAGTTTGACTACTTCTTTGAACCTGATCTCAAGAGAAGGCTGATGGTTTTCAATCAATCTGCTCATAGATTCCTCTTCCTCTGATGATCAAATCGTTGACTTCGAGGTTCATTTGGAACGCGATGAAAGCGATCACAGACGAGAAGCCTCAGAAAGATCAGTGTGATTCGCGCTGCCTGTCTTAATAAAGCCAAACTTTCCGTATTCAGTAAGACATTCCCATAACTTGGTCGACTTTCCCGACGATCTATGAAGGCTAAATATAAGTACAAGATAGAATATGACATATGCGGTAACAGCAAATTATACAGGCCTCAAGTTGAAGTCCAAAAGCGATTAGAGCAACCCTCAGCCAATTACCTTCTCAGCCCTCAGCTTCGCAAGGGCATCGGATGAAAGCCCCAGATTGTCCATTAATACCTCGTCCGTATGAAAGCCAAGGTCTGGACCCGCCCACTTAGGTTGTGGGTCAACGCCATCAAGGACAGGGAACGTCCCTTGCATCTTGACGTTCCATCCTTTATCCTCACCGCCTACCCAAACGTCTCGCACGGCACCTCGCGCCTTGATCTGCTCGCCTTCTACGACTTCTTTAACAGTCACTACCCGACCCACTGGTACCCCGACCTTGTTCATGACTTCGATCACTTCGTCAACGGTGTGCTGCCGAGTCCAATTTGAGATGGCTTCCTCGATTTCGGACTGTCGTGCGACTCGATGGTGGTTTTGTTCGTACTTGGGCCCTACGAGGTCGGGTCGTTTGACAACTTCCATCAAGCGGTTATAGATCGAGTCTCCGTTGGCGCCGATGACGACGTACGTCGGTATTAAGGGAGAAGATGGGTCGGGCATGCATGGGTATGCGTTTGTCGGAACGATGCCAGTCACTGAGGAGCCTGAAGGTCCGCGTGTCTAGTAGAAGTCAGAACTGGATTCAACGAATTCGAACTTTGGCTTACCTTTCCCTTACGGTCATATTCCGGAATAATACCTTCCATGAGGTTAAGCATGCTGGAGAGGGATGTAGCTCCAAGTAGCACGCGAGCAAAGCCAGTACATACCTTTCAACGATGCTGACATCTACTGTTGTGCCTGGCTGAGTCGACTGTCTTTGCCGTCCCAACAAAGCCAGTACCTAGCATGGCACATGAGGATTACGATGCACACGATAAAATAAGCATACGGTGCCGAATGCTGCATGCAGACCAGCGATCGAATCTCCCAGGCTAATATTAGGTCTAACAGGCGGGCCGTCCAGTCCCTGCGTTTCAGGATCGGGGAATCCATTGATGTATCGAAAACCGGACTCTGCTTCACACACGGAAGCATACCCAGGGCGTGGAGCCCACGGACCCGTCTGGCCGTATCCACTCACACGGGTAAATATAAGCGACGGATTTCGCGAACGTAAATCCGCTGGTCCGAGTCCCCATCTCTCAAGCGCTAAATATAACATTCGTGAGAGGTTTGTATGTGTTTTTAGTCGAGAACATACTGCCTGGCTTGAAGTTCTCGATGACGACGTCACTTTTGATGGCGAGTTGTTTGACAAGTCTGAAGCGTCGTCATGTTCGGACTTGGAGTGGGACAGACAAAAATCAAAAATACGCACTCTCGGCCTTCTGGTTTTCTCATATCTATCGCTACACTCTTCTTGTTTCGTGCTATACTTCTAAACCATGGGCTAGTCCCATCTTCATCTAGCTCACGCCAAACGCGCAATGGATCACCAGTTCTAGGAGGTTCCACCTTGATGATTTCCGCACCAAATTGCCTGAACGTGGGTAGTTCGTGAGCCTCAGGAAGGACGACAGGCAAGACAGGGGCTGACCCGAGGAGTTGACCCGCAAAAGGACCCGCAATCAATTGGCCCATCTCAAGCACACGAATTCCGGACAATGGAAGGTTATGTGACCTGTCCATTACAGTGGCGAATGTCCTACGACCACGTCAGTACAATTACCAGGGTAGCGGATCATCCAACTGACGCGACCTGCGACCTGAAGAGACTTTTAGAATGAGACGAGCATGCCAGCGACCGGTACGAGAGAATTGAAGCCATAACGTGTCCCAAAGACTTGGCTTTCAATACCCAAGTTATTATGTATCGATATCCGTAGAACTCGGAAGTACGTCAGTAAATATACTTGCTGGAGTGCGTGATCGGCCGAAAAGTGGCTCCATGAGCACCATCGGCTTTTCGGACCTCGCTTTAATACTAAAGTGTTTTTAACATTCCAACAGTCGGTGGAGCAAATTACGAAAGTACACGTCGGTATCATCGGCTTAACTTACGAACATATCGAAACACATGACAGAGCACAAGACACTGCAGAACGTAAACAGCTCAGATGACAAGGATTCGGCAATGCTATGCCGAAGTCGGAGTCCCAATTCAAGGAGATTTTCCGCAGGACGTAAACAATCCTGCCAGCAGTTCAGCCCACGCGCGGGCCAGCGTACCTTTAGGAGTCGAATAGCTGATGACTTTTCTTTGGCCAACGGGCTGATCGTCGCGTGGGCAGGTCTGTTAGTTAGTTTTATTCATTAGTCTACAATACATTCACTTCGCGCGTATGCGCCAACGGTGGCGTCAGTCAGCGAATTCGCAAGCATATGGTCCTCCCACCCGAGCGGCCATATCCGTCGCGTCCCAGTCATCAGCTTCAGCTGACTCAGCTCTACCCGCGGGGCATAAGTATCCTCCCCCCCGTCACATGATCACACGAGAGGTCTTCTCTCTCACACGCTCATGTTTCAGATGCGTTATACAGGTGTCGGAGGTACGTATCTTAGGCAAGGTAACAAATCTAGTCTGAGATCGTCCAAGCAACGGAACGTTCTTGGGGTGTTGAATATAAAGGCTTAGCATCCAAGGCCTTGGAAGAAATTATTCTATTCTATGCATCCAAAAAACCCCAGACCTTTTATGCACAAGCCATCCCTATTTTCCAGTCGTCGGGAACCGGAAATCTCGCATGATTGACGAACTGGCCAAAAAATTGGTTGTGATTCCTCTCAATCTCCGACCTTTCCGGGAACCGGAAAATCTCGCATGATTGACGAACTGGCCAAAAAATTGGTTGTGATTCCTCTCAATCTCCGACCTTTCCAACATACAGGCAAAGCAGTCGTATCTTTTCTTCTTGATCTATGTTGTTCACCATGGTTCTCGGTTTTTAGGGTTTCCCCCATCTGACGGTCAAGTTCTATCTTACTTTTACTCATCTGAATCACGCACGTCTGACGCGGTGACGTTGAGATGTCTTTCGTTCTTGTCAGCAGTCTTCACATGCACCAAAGAAGTTCTCGAAAACATCGACGATGAAATACGTAAAATTCCTGAGCACGATTCCTCACACCTGAACAGTTCGCCAGCAGAAAAGTTTAGATTCCTTATGTCCGCTGGTTTATCCTATAAATCGCAAGGCAGTTACCGCGTCGAGTTCTATAACAGAATTTTGGACATGGCTGAAAATCAAGAAAATCAGATCAAGTCGTCTCCTCAAGTACTCCGCTTGTCACATTTATCGCTATCTGCTCACTGAATGATGCAGGAACATTTCCTTGAGGTCAAAGCTAAAGCGTTGACCTCCTGCGCTAAAGATAAGGGATACGAAGCTGTTGTCTTTGCAGTTGACGAAGTTCATGGGCTGTTTGAACCGATAACAGATCCAATTGCGGAAGGAGAAAGTTTCTTCCATTGCCTTCAAAGGGCGTTACATTACATCACTCACGTGAAAGCTCTAGTTTCGGTGTTTATTTCTACGTACGGCGTGCATAATTATGCCCTGCCTCGTTCTCTAGGCGTCAACTACCAGAACTCCCAATTCATCCCTCCTTTTACAGACATCGGTTTCGACCAACTAGCAGTCGGAAAAGTGGGGAAGGACGTACATTTTCTTCGAGATATGGTTTCTGTTGAATGGATGTGCCAGTTTGGCCGGCCACTGCATGTCAAGAGCCATTGCCTCTTTTGACAATTTTTGACATGATGCACAGGTTTGGAACACGCTATAATGAAGGAGATTGGGAGGAACAACAGGACATCGTGGGTTTTGCCGCCACGAAGCTTCTGGGTGGCCGCAACATTGACCGACATGAACTAATCGGCCTAGATTACATCGGTAGGTTGCTCCCCGTCATTTTTATGTTCTCAGAGGATATTTATTACCCTTTTGAAGCAATCTTGTCCGTCCGGATTCCCTTATGCTTTGACCGCACGACGTTAATGTCACGAAAGCTGGAAGTCGACCAGGTAGAGCATCACATGCGCTTTTGCCTTGCAATAGAAAAAGACAACGAAACGGTCATCACCATCGCAGCCTCGGAACCCATTTTGGCGGAGGGTTCCCGTTACATCGTCCGACAGCTCAAATTTGATCAAGCCTATCTTCTTAGAGATGTGCTGAAAGGTTCCATTATGGACAATGGCGATCGCGGTCGGATGGTAGCCCTACTGCTGTTCATACTGGCACGTGATGCAATCGCCGGGGACGGCCGAAACATGAAGTTAACCAGCTTTCTGAACGCTTTGCTGCGGTCGGACGGTCCAAGCACTAAAGTCGCTGAAGACGAAGAAGAACGCTATGTTACTGCAGCTCACCTTTCGAATATTCTTGAAGGGCGCCCGATGTTTCTACATGAATCCGACAATGACGTCTCGCTTGAACGTTGCTTTGAGCATTCAGAAGTGCATTTCAACCACTTCATCAGGATCGAGCACGCCTCTGCCATGAACCGCGGCACTCTCTACGGACTCATCGCACGTGGTGCTGCAATACTATGCCGTAAAAACCAACCTGGAGTGGATGTGGTCATCCCGTTCGTCTTCGATGCTCGAAAACCCGTTGGCCCAGACAACGTGTCTGTTATTCTTTGCCAAGTTCGAAACGCCTCTGAGTACACCACAAAAGTCGTAGGACGCCTGTTTGAACCGCATATGGACCCGTTTATACTAGGGATTTTCAACCCTCCGGACAAACAGCCTCCCATTCCTTTCATAAGGATGGTTATGGCTCTGGGTTCTCCCGAATCAGGTGTCTCTATATTGAGTCCACCGCGGCGCAACCCTTCTCGAGACGTCAAGCCGGCCGACGAATACACTGCGTACGATATCTGGTGTGCTGGAGCATGTTCTTCGACTTTCACAGTAATCGAACCAAATCAAAACTACACTTACAAAGACTTGCTCTTTGCAGACGAACCCGGAGAACTTTCTTCTAAACATGAAATTGTGAAATTACTCGAGAAGATCGGGAAATCGCAGAATCCGGGAGTTAGGGGAGATGACCAAGAACATTTGCGTTATTTGGACGTGAGTCTTGAACTTCATGGTCCTTGTGGTCGGGGCTGAATTGAGTTTCTCAAGGAATTTTGTGACTGACATGTTAGACCTGTGTTTCGTACTTGTCTAACACAATATGCATGTATGAATTGTATCACCGCTGTTTGTAACCATACTTAATCGTTTCAATTCTTGTGTCATCTACGAAAAAATTACGTTGAGATCCTCAGCACTTTGAGCCCATCTCAGACTGCCTGTTCATTAGAAGGCTTATGTTTGATGCGCCGGTAGATGTACGCTGTTACGCATGCATGGCAGATCCGATCCCACTTAAGACTCCAGGTTCGAAACACATGACAGAGCACAAGACACTGCAGAACGTGAACAGCTCACATGACAAGGATTCGGCAAGGCTCCGCCGAAGTCGGAGTCCCAATTCAAGGAGATTTTCCAAGTCTTCCGGATTTGTCGCACAAGTCCCTCGTCTCTTCCCGTAAGTACTAAATCGCAGCCATGAATAGGCAGCTCCATTCTCTGTCTTTTGAAGTTAAAGTTGTTTACTTCTCAATCAGCGACACCGAAGCTGGATTTAGAGTCGTGTATGGATCTGCTGTCGGTCCGACCCATGCCAATTGGACGTAAACTGATATCGTGTCAACTTAATGATTCGGACATTCACCCCGATTACCATTTTGAAAATTGCTCCGCCCGTACAAATGTACAAATGGTGCATTGTGGAGACATCAGATATGGCAGGCGCTCTTCTCCGAGTGGTCCAGACCATACTTGAGAAAAGTCACGAATGGTAGGTAACTCAAATGGTTGTGATTTGTCATGTCTCCTTCAGATGATGAACTCTGGGAGGAGAAATCACACGCATAGGTATGCATATCGAAATTTCAAAGATCATTATTATTCTTTTTTAGAGAGATAATTACATGTATTTCATGGATGAAGGTCGAAAATGCATCAAGTCAACGGTGTGGTTGTAGCTTGCAGCAACATTGTGAACGAGCCGCGTCTTGAGATAGAACTCAAACACCGTGCTCCACCTCCTCCAGTGAACACTGCGTCTATGGGTTCGGCAAAATTTATCGAGATACTGATCTAACCTTGGGAGTTTAAACTGTCCATGCTGTGTTTCGGCCTTCTCGTCTGAACTATGAGATATGACTAGTGTCCGTTCTGCTGTGAATATCTTTACGGCTTACAAAAATTCGAACGTTTTATTGCCAAGGGTTTTTTTGACAGATGCTCGAGTGTCCATAAATAAGATGGGCCGGCCTTTCCACCACTTTACTGATAATGGTCAGAACTCGGTGTGTCATCTGTTTATCCCATTATGCAACCACAGTTCCAATTTGTCATCATTTCTGTTACCAAGCTGGAAGAACGCCGCTACACCGTCCGATGGTCACTATCGAAACTCAATATGTTTGCTAGCAACGCAGTGATCTCAGGAGCACCGTGAGAGCTGTTATTCGTAATCTCCCTTGATCCAGCAAGGTGATTCAACTCTTGTTGTCAGGTGCTTACCCCAGGTATGTCCGTAGACGGTCTTTCCCCTCCACTATACATCAACCTGGCGTCCACAGAAAATTGCGGTAGGAACCCGGAATGCCTGTGAATGGGTTGGCACATAAGTGAAGGAAAAGAGCCTGCAACGAGATATTGTGCTGGAAATGGAGTTGAATCAAGCCTTGGTCTATACATAGTATTAGGAAACGATGCTAACTCCTGCCAGGTATGACATCCTCCTCCCTCCTGGACACGATGTATGGATGTTTAGCCTCAAGTACTTGGAAAGTCGGTCGTCGATTCTAAAAATTGGTGCACTGCCACAGTATACCTGACTGCTCCGACTCCGAGCCTCCTGCCTTTACCACCGCGAAGGCAGGGGTGCAAGTGAAAGATAAACACTAAAGACATACTAATTTGGAACCAAGCGATTGGGCATGGCAATCGACGAGCGCATTTGCGAGTACGCTTCAGTGATGGTATAAGTATTGTGTCCATGAGGTATAAAACCTCTATAGCTAAGGCCGACAACCAAAATAAACCATTCAAGTGAAACTTCTTTTTTACTAGGGATTTCCCCATGATTATTCACAAGGTTCAGATCCATGTCTCGAAAGCCATTTTCGTCCGCCGAATTCAGGTGAACGACTAGAAGTAGCTGATTCCGTACCGAGTGGTGCGTAGCAAATTAGGAGTGCTCGATATGACCATTCATTGAGTGAGAATGCTAAGTCATGCCAGGGGTATGATAGACTCGACTAACCCATGTGAATGGTAGTTTTGGGAATGATATTTTGTAGTTATGTAATGAAGGAGGATGAACGAGATGACACCGAGCCCAAGGTATAAGAAGGTCCATATGATGTATAACAATATGCATTAATGGGGTAGGGGTAACTGGGTCGTTGCCATACACAAGCAATTTATGAAATTTCGACCCGCCGGGGGTTCGATTCCCTCTTAATGCATAGATTCTGGGTCGTTGCCATACACAAGCAATTTATGAAATTTCGACCCGCCGGGGGTTCGATTCCCTCTTAATGCATAGATTCCAGATAGATAAATTTTGTGCCAGGTCGGACAATGTATGACCAGACAGAATTTTCCCAAGAGAAATATGTATTTGTACCTGGATTTTGACCTGATTTTGACTAGATTTCTCCACTTTTTGAGATGGAATTTTTCCCACGATGATTCTGGCATTTGTATAGCAGTTATTTTGGCTGTTTGTTTTCAGCTGTTGACTTCAGCTTGTTCTTTCGGCTTGTTCTTTCGGCTTGCAATTTCGGCTCATGATTTCGGCTCAGGCCTTTTTTGGAAGCTGAGGGCACAAAGTGTTCTAGAGGTTATCCAGGTCCCGTGGCCAGGGACCTTGTCCACCCCTGGTAAATGGAAAGAGCCGGAACCCAGCTCTGAATCACTGCACCGTGGACCCATGCCGGAGTAAGTCTCGGCCAGGACAGAAGAAAAAATGGACGATAAAGCAGAGGACTCGTGACAATGGAATTGGGCCGCATCTGATTTAACCCACACACATCAACCGATCACTTTGTCAATACTAGCAGAAGCTCACACACCACGGGAGGTCACGACATCCCATGTCTGCACATCATTGGTCCCGAATTTACCCTATCTTGAACCCATACTCCCTAACCTTACCTTTGATTTACTGCGACATGAACCTGCTACTTTACATGCTAAACACAAATCTATACGAGGAAAGTTCTACTTCACAAAAATACATACATCGATATCAACAATGCTGCTCCCTGTACATGGTACTGTACATCTGGCCTATTGGCCCGCCTCTTAGCTCTGTATTGTAGCTTGCCGGCGTTAAATAGAAACCATCACCATCATCATCATCAATGTACCACTCAGCACGTCCATAAGAGAGTAACGTCTATCGGCACTTCCAGTATTCATTCTAGTGGAGACTTCATGGATGATGTCCACGATGGATATACAAAATTGTAGCATGTGCAATGTGCTCCTGTAAACACAAGCGCAATCTGGCCAAATCGATTGATGGACATTAGAGAATTGATGCCGAGATCCACTAAATCCATGTAAGTATATATCAATACCTTGAGCAGCGAGATCACAGGTTTCTGATACAAAATTGATTAAAGTACTGGGGATGTTCAAGAGAAGCATGACAAATAACATTTGTTCTGGATGACGAGGAGACTGCTGATGGACAGATGGTCGATATTGCATTGTGAGGCTAAAGATAGCCCTCCCTTAAACCTGTCAAGTTGTACATGATGAAATTGCATGCCCTTGATATGAACAACAATCCTCATGGTTTTCCAGAGAGAATAGCATGTGTCAGCAAGCACCATTCCGTCTTCTGGTACTCAACAGTTGCTACAATATATGGTGTATGATGTGTCATTAATTCATTGTCAATCAGGTAAGGAAGAATCCTATGCCATGGCCAGCTTACTCAGCGACCCCAATGCAGTAAAAGCCCTGTTCACATACATCTATGCGACGAAACAGTTCAAGAGATCCTACGGAGACCTTACCCATAATGACCAGAGAGTCATCGACATCCTTTGTACATCAACTAAGAGACAAATTCAAAGTCCGAAATCAAAGCTCGAAAGCAAACAACAAGAACATGAGAACTTAATATCAAATCAAAAATTCAGGATAAAATTCAACAATTGAAGTTATTCAATAAAAGCGCAGTTCTGATTGAAATTCAGCTCTGGAAAAACTTAATCAATTACTATAATTTTGTCCAGTGAGGTCCTTCATTTTTGGTGCACCTGACCGGACAAAATTTTCCAAAGAGAACTATGTATTTGCATCTGGATTTTGACCTAAATTTGACTATATTTCTCCTCTTTTTAAAATGGAATTTTTCTCACAATGATTCTGGCATTTTGTATAGCAGTATTTATTTTGGCTGCTTGTTTTCAGCTGTTGACTTTAGCTTGTGATTTCAGCTTGTAATTTTGGCTCATGATTTTGGCTCATGATTTTGGCTCAGGCCTTTTTTGGACTGATAGTTCTTTGATTAGATAATGTTCATATCTCGTCACCTCAATATATACTTTTTTTTAGTTTGCATGCATGGCCATATCTTCAGACAATATTTGAATTGCTTTTCAGGAACTCGGGCAAGCTGTAGACACAGTGCTAAGGACTTAAGTAGGTGATGCAGCTCGACTCAGAGAACAGAAAAGGCTCTGTCTTCATTTTTATGAGAAACTTCGCCAGGTGAGTGGCTTATTATTTTCTTTGAATACAGTAATGCTCATTTCTGATAGCATGCTCATTTGCTATTGCATCAGGACTATCAGATTGTACGAGAAAGTCTAGACCACATGATAATTGCTCTCGATGAAGCTACCACTTTGTCAATGGATAATCCTGATGCTCCAGCTCCTTCATTGGGCAGTAACATATCAAGTGGAAGAGCTGGGTGCCCACACATAGATATAACACCAGATAATCTTGCTCATTTATCATTAGGACATGCTACTCATGAGCAAATTGCAGCTCTCTATGGATGCAGTGCTCGGACTATTTGTCGCAGATTAATTGAATATGGACTTTCACCTCCTGATCCACCTGTCTATACCCAACATCAACAGCCTAATGGATCAATACAGCACAAGTATGCTCCTGGTGTTTCTGCAGATTTGTCTCAGCTTTTGGATGAAGAACTTGACACTATTATGTTAAATATATACAAACAATTTCCTTCCTTTGGTCAACGAATGATTGATGGCTATTTAATTCATATTGGTGAGCGTGTTCCATGCCAGCGAGTCATTGATTCATATAGTTGAGTTATTGGTTCTACAACATCAACATTTGCCTTTTGTCGCATACAACGCCATGTATATTCTGTACCTGGTCCTAACTCACTTTGGCATCATGATGGTCAGCATGGTAAGCTTGTTAATCACAAAACTAGTCTTTGATTGACATAATTTGTAGGCCTTATTCGATGAAAAATTGTCATTCATGCTTTTATTGATGGATTTTCACGGCTTTTGCTTGGTATTTGTGCACATAACAACAATCAAGCAGAAACTGTTCTTCAGTTGTTTGAGGACATTGCAGTAGTATTTGGATATCCAAGCCACGTTCATGGTGATCATGGTACAGAGAATCTTTTAGTGGCAGCCAGAATGGAGGAAGTCCGGGGATCAGGTCGAGGTTCTTATATTTGGGGCAGGTATGTTGTACCTACACTTTATTTATTAAGCTTAACTTGGCTTAGGAGTGTGCACAACATTCGAATTGAACGCTTGTGGGTTGACGTTACCCATGAAGTTGGCCAAAAATGGAAAGATTTCTTTTGCCATCTTGAAATTCATAACAATCTTGATGTTGACAATGATATACACATATAGCTTCTCCACTATCTTTTCCTTGATGCTATCAATGCAGATCTCGAAGTATGGGCAGAAGTTTGAAATCATCATGTTCTTGCTCGTCGCAATGAGCTTCATTGCTCTCCAAGAGACATGTTTGCATATGGCATGCAGGAAAATGGTTTGTGAGGATTATACATTGACGAAGACATGGATGGAGATTTAGAAGAATTTGGTATTGATTAGACTGATGTTGACAATCCTCAGCTGAGAAATCACCACAATGCACACAATGCAAATGATGACAGCTTCTCTAATTTGCATTATCAACCTGACCACTTGTCTCACATTGAGGTACTTGATCCTTGATGTCCATTTTCACCTAATCAACTCCAACTCTTGGAAAGACGCATTGCTGAGCTCCCTATGATCCATCTTCAAGATATGCCCTCACGTCGCCTTCTCTGAATTGAGTCACTTTCAATAGTCACTTATATTCAATAGGACATATTTATTAGGCATATGTTATGTTCTATCATTAGCATTCCAAGTACTGATAGTGCTTGCAAGGTTTGGAATCAGGAATGATGGGCATTTGAGGGTGATTGGGAGGCTGTCAGACAAGACAAGGAACTGTGAGCTGAGGGATGCAGCAATGTAAGAGGACGTTAAGGTTATAGATTGGGCAATTCTGCTTGATAGGTTGCATGGACTTTAGATGGATTGATAGTTTATTAATATGATCAAGTCAATTAATACTTTTCTAATAATGCTGCCAACAATATTCCTGCAGCGTGCATGCTACAACCACCACTACATCTGCTTATGAGATCAGTCTACCATTATCAAGTCTCCAAAGTGTCACTACCCTAGCCCATCTCAAGTCGTTGTCTTTGTCATTGTCCATTGCATACAACGACTCCCTCAAAGCCGCCCTTGACCACCTTGCTATTGCCCCAGAACCGCCATCACAATCAAAAGCACAAGTCCTCGTCATGCACAGCATACACTCCATCTACATACTCAGATTGCATGAGTATCTGGATATTCGAGAACTCTGGAAAATGAATGTACCTTACAGCAACATCTTATGAAGGCTCAGGAGATTTCAACATTTGGTCATAACTGCATTTTCTGGTGAGTCTGCTTAGTCCATATCGTCCTACGAAATGTAAGGCCAGATTTTCTACAAGTGACAACAGTATGCTTCGATAATAGAGAAAATGTGGACGTACGTCACAGCGGATGGGATCCACAATGTTAACCAAATCAGAACTGTTCGAATTGACAAGGAAGAAATTGCTCTAATGGAGCATCAATAAAGACAATAAGTGCATGTCAATAGCCGCAATACGCACTCTATAAAGATAGAATGCTAAAGAATAGGAAATTGAGTATGGTTCCAAGAAAAATGATCATCCACTTATGATGAGCTTCATCATCATCACTATGCAGAAACGGATATAAGCAACGAGATAGTAAAGAGCGCTCATAATAGTTAGCCTTGCTTGAGAGAGAAATCAATGTGAATAACGGAGTTCTTTGAAACAATGAAAGTGTTCTCAGTGACATTGAAGTCAGCTGCATTGTTGGCACCATCTAAGACCTTGGCTAGCATCAGAACCTCAGGAGGTAAGTACAAAACATTGTTGACGTTTCACTGTGCCTTGCCAGCTGTCTGAAATGATGTCACTTTTTTAGTACCTGTCTTTGATCTCCAGGTATGATGCATACCACAACGAGGTTGAGGGTGATGTTAATGTTAGATGTGGGAGCCTGCCAATACAATTAACAAATAAAACCTGCTCTATTCTGATGAAACAACAAAGACACGAACAGCTTCAGCAACAAGGTACTGGATGAGAGAGCTTAGCACATGTCATTTGACTTTGCAATGAACACTTATATGAAGATTGGCTTCAAGGAGAGGGTTGGGGTAGGCTGGGGGCGAGAGCGCAAAGGATGATATTGGATAACGACAGAGGGCGCATTCTTTTGTCATAAAGTTCATTGTGTTGATGCATTCAGTATAAAAGCCATGACCTTTACACCACCCAAGTTAGACTGTGCAAGGGTCATGAGAAGCTTTATGCAATCGTGATGCTCACCACAACCCATCAAAAATAGAAACACATGAGTCAAAGGAGGATAGAACGTGGAGCTCTGTGAGAGCAAGGTAGATATTAGTAGTGTCGGAGTGAAGGCAGGACATGGAAGGGGTAAAGAGATAGGAATACTTATCAGCATTGCTGAGGACCTTGTGCGCATCGTTGACAGCAACCATCTTAGCTTCCAAACCATCCTTATCTGAATAGGCCTTCTTTGCTGCCATCTGGCTAGATGAAGACAATTTAAAATTAGTCGCTGCAGTTGTTCCTATGTATGGAGTCAGTCGCTTTGTAAAGCTCCAAAATGAAAATATCAAGTTCACCTGCAGATGTGCTTGGTTGGCCGAATGCTACATATAAATCTTGAATACAAATAATACAAAATCAAAGCAAAAGAATGGACACCCAGTTCCAGAAGGTTTTGCTGTATTTGTGGCATTCACGTCTGCAAGTTTGGATGATCCACCAAATAAAGGATTAGTTGTCATTGCAGGAGTGGTAGACGCAGGTGTAGCCGTGCTTGAAGCCTCAAAAACACCTATAGACGTTGAACCTGTAGTTGTTGCGTTTGACATTTTGAATGCACCAGTGCCAGAGAAAGTCGTTGAAGCAAGTGCTGGGGACTTGCTGCCAAAAATGTTCGCCGAGGCAGCTGGAGTTGCAGTGTTACTAGTTGATCCAAGTAAACTTGTTAATGGCGGTGCAAATGCCCCCGCGGTTCCTGTAGGCGCTACTCCACCCTGACTTCCTGCTGTTCCTCCAGTTGCGGGTGTTGCAGCAGGAGCTCCAAACAAATCTCCACCAGTTGCAGGTTTACCTGCAAGTTTTTGACTGTTGGACTATTGTTGAATCATGGCAGTGAGACCGATTTCCTCCAAAGAGACCAATGCTGGATGACGAACCAGATGTGTTGTTTGTGCTGAAAGCGCTCATGGCAGTCAGAAAATTAAGTGAACCTGGCTTAGAAACAATTGCATTGCTGTGTGCATGTATATTTGTATATTGTTTTGTTGCAGCCTATGCAATAGAATTCAGTTGACAACCAATAAGAATTGGACTGATGTGACATTCAGCAGCAATCCTTCTTGATGGGTGCTTTCACTCCTCACATGACCTGATAAAATGAGTTCTGGTGAAAGGGAAAACTGGGTATGACATTCTGGTCCTTTAGTATAAATACTGAATATAACTACTGGTGCAGCCCCTGGATTCCAACTCGCAACTCAGCACACTACTGTATGGAATATGTACTTTTACACCAGAGTATCGGCTAACATAACCACAGCTCAGAGGCTGAACAAGCAAAGCAATCTCTACTGCCCAAGTGGACAATACATGTGCATCCACAAGTATGTCAGACACCCTAGGTTTTTGCATCGCTGTTTTACATTGGATTTAAGAGATGGATCTACTTCTACAGTCATTACTTGAAAGTCATTACCGATCAGGACATTCGTGACCCAGAGATTTATGAAGTTGTCAATCAGAATACCGCAAACTATCATTTGCCAGACTTGGATATTCAGATGGAAATCCAGTTAGTGGTTCAAACCACTGGAGTAGGTGGAGCCAATCTCCTCCTTGTCATCAACCATAAAGAATGTGTCGCTTCTTACGACCTCCAGGAGGTGAGAGATGAGAATATAGCCTTTTTTGACCCCAATACACATAAGCATCTCCTTGGATGCATTTTTAATGTCTTACATTGCTTAATTCCAGTCAATCAACATCGACGTCTTTATTGGAACTACCTCTGGAATCATCCTTCACATGTGCCAACACCAACGAGGGCAATTCCTGACGCATCCAATGTGCTGACTTGGTTTTTTGTAGGACGAGGTATCTGTATTGTTATTTCAAGTCATGCTAATTCCTGTCTTTCAGACTGACAACCTTATATCCGGCTCTAAGAGCATTGTGCCTTTCTCAAAATCCAAGTGCGAAGACTTAATCCGAGTACTCCATCAAATGTCAGGTCAGCATCTTTGGACTTCAGTTCTTTCATCCATAGCTGAAAATCACAGAACCATGTAACGATAGCTCTATTGCCAAGACCGTATTTCTGGCCTGGCTCCTTCATGAAATATGTAGTTTTCGAGACTCAGAACATTATGGAAAACATACTCAGAAGACCTCAGTGGCAATCCGTCAGGAAAGAGCACTGCTGCTTCATGACAAACTCCGTTGACTGTCCAAAATGGTATTGCCATTGGTCAATCTTGTCATCACTTTACTCTTTTTCGGCATTCCTCATACATATTATTAGCATGTAAAGGTACATCAACATGGTCTTTAAGTTCATAGTCACTGCCATCTTTTTTAAAGACGTCAAGTGAATATCGTGGCTGCCTAGCCAGCGTGCAAGCTAACTGAGAAAAATATGTTGAAAAATTGGTGCGGGAGTATTCTCATTTCCTGCTTATTGTGCGTGCACCTAGTACCTCCATCAATCTCTTAATTCAGTCGACAGTGCTACTCGGTGCCACAGTAGCCTTGTTGGTGATCAATGACATAAACGATACCGCAAAGGTTTGTGCTATGATCTCCACTCTTGCTTCCCTGGGCAGTATCATCATGGGCGTTTTCTCAGTCTGGAGGCATCAAATAAATACATGCACATCTGACTCTGTACGTATTCACCTGTTGTTGGTTGTGTATTGACTTTCAAAAATTAGTTTACGTATATGCACAACATGCAGCATGGTTACCTAGTCTTTGAAGTTCATCGCTTGTGTTAAACACGCAACATATGATATTGATATTACAGTATGGTACAGTTGCCTTATATAATGTTAATTTGGGTGAGACCCAATGCAGATTACTTCAGACTCTCGTGTTGGCAAATTTTTCAAGACAAAAAGAGCCTGGCAAGAAGAAGATAGGTCAGCCACAATTCTCGGAAGGGCGTGTGAGAGATCAAAGTCCGTACAAGCTGACTCTACCTGACTAACTCTAGAACGTCTTTGGCTTGTCTGATTGTCTGACATGAGCGAACTGTTTGGCACAAAATTGTTGGTGCTTATGTTTATGGCTGTACCTTTTCTTTACAACCCGAGATGAGACTTTGATTGTTGTAGAGGAGGAGGGGAGGCAGCGCAGTAAATCAATAGGGTAGTATAATGATGAGAGATCATTGTCATGGAGTACACAAATCTAAGTCAAAGTCCAGGGCAAAATGAGGACATAGATACTCCAATGCCCAGCTGCAAATACAACAGACATGTAATTAGATTCTAATATACAATGAGAAATAATTTAATTTATTCACATTTGGCTTTGCTCAATAGTAGTGTAATTGTAATAGTAATATCAAGTATTCACCATTTATCATCTACATGAACTATAGACCAACCATTTCTATCTTGAAGCCAATTATCACTTTGTTTATCAGAGTGTAATACCAGAGATGCTCTTTCTCCTGTAAAGTGCATGTTATAATGAGTAACATGACAAGAAGGAAATATAAAGCAATCTGTAGGTGCCAATTTGATAACCAGACCAGGCTCATATAAACATAACTCTCCTCCCTGAAAATGGCCAAAAGGAATAACTACACAGAGAATTTTATTAATCACATCTTTATGAGCAGCAGTAGAAACATATAGATTGACAACTAGACCTCTAAAAGGATAGGCAAGGCAGTTTGCATTGAGTGGGAGTTCATCAACATAGGCACAAAGCTGATCATACTTCTTTGGAAGATAATGGGCAAGCTATTCAAAAAATTAACTTGATACAAATTTTAATTATAATAACACACTTACATTAATCTTGACAAAGCTGATAATTTTCTGAAGAAATGTCTTTAACAAGTCATATTCTTGAGGATCATCTCTCATATTTTGGGATTCATATGGAGTCCTTTGTGAGTGATTTACAATTGTCCTGTTTTTGTGAATATAGTGAGGATGTATATCCTGAGGAGCTGTGTGACCCTAAAATGAAGTTTTCTGTCAGTTGGTATATGAATAATCAAAAAAAAAATAAACTTACCTTTTCAAAGTATCTATTATAAAAAGAATAATGAAGAGCAAGGAAAGCATAGTCTGGTCTGTCTGATCTATCTTCAAAGAATTCTCCTTCATATAAAGACTTGAGCAAGAGTATAAAATCTTCATTATAAGATTGGCAGATAGACTTGAAGTGAGTGATGAGAAGGCCAGTAAACCGTTGTTGAGAATCTAGGATCTTCAAGGTTTTTCTGCAAAAAAAATTATTAAGTTTTTTTAAAGATAGAGACAAAGAACTTTACCCTTCACAAATAGATGAATCTATATAAATATAGTCTTCTTTGTAGTGCTTGCTTGAGATCTGAGATAAAAATTAATTAGAAAATCTAAGAGAGACTAGTTGACCCATGACTCACCACTGCTTTCAAGTCATACAGGCTGTTAATATGAGATGCCTTTGATGCTTTTTTTCTCTGAGATTCTGTCCAGCTACTTTTATTTTCTTTTGAAACTGGACAAGGCAGGCAAGAAATTGAATAACCCATGCTGATAGTGAAGCAGTCTGCAATTGGAGAAATCATTGATGGTTCAACAGTATTTTCTTGTGGCTTTAAAAGCCAAGAATCTGAGTGACAAGGCAGAACAAAATAACTTAAGAATAAGAATAAAATTAGAAAATATTTAAGGAACTAATATATTGCACTCACTTGACATGTAAAGAGTCAAAGAGTTTATCAAGAGAATTCATACTGGTTTCATAGGCAGAAAAGGTTTCAATTTTGTTCAAAGAGGTGAAAAATGAGAAGGAAAATCCTGGAATCATAGTTTTGTGAAGTTTCTTGATCATAGGCAAAAGTCCTCTTTGAATGAATCCTCCAATTTCATCATCTGCCAAATAAGCATACAATTTTGTTATTGAACAATTAAAGAATCTCACCTTTAGGGGATCTGAGGTAAAAAGCAATGCTTTCAATATCTTGATTAGTACTATATTTTCTTCTTGTCAAAACAACTCTCATAGTCAGAGCTGCAATGACCAGCATAACAAAAGGAGTATTTAAAAAACCATCTTATAAATTGAACATATAAAGACAATAAAAAGATACATACCAGCAGCCACCAAATAAGCTATACGAGTTCCTTGAGAATGCCAGTCTCTTAACTTGTCAGCATTGACCCCAATTTTTGCTGCCATATATGCTAATCCTACTTTTTCCTTGGCAGATTTTTGTATACTAAAGTCACAAAAAAATTAATATGCAAAGAATAAAGAAGACAAAAATACTCACATATTAATAAAAAGTGAGAGTTGCAATAGAGAAAGCATGAGTTTAAAGTCATTAAGCCTGGTGTCATTTTCAAGCTCATGACAAAGAGTAGCAAAATGTTTGAGAGACTGAAAAGGATCTTTCAAAGAAGAGGAAGCTGGCCTATTGAATGTTTGAGAGACTGAAAAGGATCTTTCAAAGAAGAGAAAGCTGACCTATTACTAGGATGATTATGATTCATCAACAGCTGAACCAAACTCTCCACTTTGCTAGAATTCTCTTCTGATATGACAGAACACAGAGTGAAAATTAATCATTGACCAAAGGCAGTGAGAGGAGGAGGATTTCCATTTGCTTGCCAATAAGTGGATTCTTTGGCCAATTTTTTACGTTTTCTCCTTGTTGCTTTAGCTCCAGGTTCAGATACTTCTTAATATTCATCTTCATCATCACATGGAATTCCACCTAGTCTATTAACCAATTTTCTCTTCTTGTCTTTCTTTCTTTCATCTCCTCTACTCTTGCCTGTTTTTTTGGTTATGTCTCCTGTCCCATCATTTTCATCAAGAGCATCCATAGCATGAGAGCGCATATGTAATGGTGGAATTCGAATTGTAAGTCCAGAATGTGAAGATGGTTTATTATGGAGCATAGGTGTAGGGCTGACAGATAGCACTGGTGTCATGCATTGAGGAGAAGCTGGTGGTATAAATAATGGTGACCCAATATGAAGTGTGGAATCTTCTAATATGTGACAAAGAGCAGTTAAGCCAGGAAGAGGATGAGCTTTCAAGACTAGATCGAGCTCATTGAGAATGTCAGAAACTATGCTAGATGGTATGTGGATGTTTTCCATATATGATGCTAGTGTAGATGAAAATTCAAAAGCTCAAAAAATCAAATTGACGTGTCTTGAGCTAGGACAAAACACGCTCCACATGACATGACATGTCACACTCCTATGTATTATTGGACAGCAGTGTCTCTTGCTGAAAACATTAATCTCTGATGAACACTTGATCCCTTTCTTGTTTGCTGGCACAGCATTTATCATTGCTATGGTCTTTGAGTGTAGCATTGAGGTCTTGCAGCTGTGGTTGCTTGGTGCATGGGCAACAAAGTACATTGTAGCTCAGACAACACTGACTCTTGGCTCTCTTCAAGTGTCTGCTTAGTTGCATAAACAGCTCATTGGGACTATCCTTGGGACTATACTTAGGTGAGTTGTAAGTACATACCTCCACTAAAAAGACACCAAAGGACCCGGTTTACTTGACAGATGGCTCGACAAGACTCCTACATCTCGTGTCATCACCCGTGTTATGCAAGCTTACAGCATCAGACATCAACTTCAGTATAGTCCGCCTGATTGTACTTAAATATGCTCGTCTCGATAACATGACAGTTGTGTATGCATGTCTTATTGTGCATTTATACTTCCTGTCATAGTGTGAGCAGGATCTTTCCACCACTGGCATCATGTTCTTGTGGGCAACTCTCTGCGAGATTCTTGCCATGAAACTCCTCTGCCGCTTTGCATCCAATCATATCCAGCTTGTTGCCGTTTTGACAATACACTGGAATCCTCTGGCAGGAGCAACTGTAAAGATCGTGAACCACATTAGCTTGGCTGTGGGAGGGGACGTATGCAAATCGGAATCCATGCAGAGTACTCTCAAAGTGTGGATATTGTCTACCTGTCCATCATGTCATAGCTAATGTGAGAGGATTAGATGGCCATTTCAACCAACGCAAAAGCCTTTCTTGCATCGCCCGTGACTCAGAAAGTCGTCAAAATAGTGTGCTTGTTTCAGAGTCAAGTTGGATGCTCTCTTCTCATATCAGCAGCGACATGGACCCTTTCAAAGGTGAAGAAGATGAAATCCTAATGCTTCAATCTTTCTATTCCTGAGACACCTTTCCGGGTTCCCCATCAACTCATTGTAGGCCTCTCCCTTTGGGTGCAAGCTCAGCGTCCATTCATGATTTGCCAAAACCCAAGCCCAATCCCAGTTTGCCATCCGAGTCTCTCCTCCCTATAGAAGGAATTTGTATGTCTACCTCTGTGAACGAGAACAATAGAAGCCTGCTTGCAAGGTTGTTCAACTCACAGATGGCGTCGTCTGATGCTCAGATTGCGACTGTGAAAGCAGATGTTACTATGAAGGCTGATGCTCTCTATGCAAATTTCAGATGGGCAGACTGCTTTGTGATCACGTCTCAGTGTGTCACCATTCTTGTCATGCGCATTGAGTCTTATTGATGTTGCCAGGATTCTGGGATTGGTTTCAATCCATAATGCAACCATGCCATTGCATATAGCATGCATGTTCCATCTTTCACACCTACACTCAAAATTGTTCATTCTTGCCTACGAAATGGTCAACCAAGAGCCAGAAAACCCTATGAGTTGGTATGCGGTTGGGGTGTGGTATCTCAGTAGTGGGAAATGGACACAGGCCCGCCAGTATTTCAGGTCAGGATCTTTTTTTTAGCACGTGTCCTTGTTAATTTTATCATATAGCAAAACATCTCTCATGGATTCTCGATTTGGTCCTGCATGGATTGCCTTTGCACACACGTTCACCCTTGAGGGAGAACACGACCATGCAGTCACTGCTTATTCTACTTGCACATGGATGTTCACTGGGTATGTAGCTTATAACTATCAGCTCGCACATGGTGATGAACCAACAGATCACATCTTCCATTGATGTTCATTGGAATGGAGAATATCATGCTCTCCAACCACGTTTTGGCAGACGAGGCTTTGAATGCCGCTAATTCTATATGTGATGGTGACCCTTTGCTTGTAAATGAAATGGGTGTGATGGCTCTGCTACCCTTGCAGATGGTGTCATTGTAAAGATAGAGGAGCCCAACAAGGAGTTCATCTTCGCCGTTAGCAAAAATCTTGATATTGACCAAGTCCAGGCATTTGTCCTTCTATGGTCTTTCCTTTATAACAAGGGTCTACCTTTCAAGGCTGAGGATATGGTTGAAGAACTAGTCAAGGCCATCACACCATTCTATTATTCCAAACGATTACATGTCCTTCGGTCATTCACACCTCTTTTTACTTTCATGTTGTTACTCCAACGGAATCCTGTTTTGACCAATACAGTCACAATGTCTGCCCACGATCTACACCAGCATGCAACTACACCTCCTCTTCATGTTCTCCACCTTCCGCACATTAGCACCTGGGGTACCGTTACTGTCACCGCCTCTTCTCTACAAATTAGCGTAACAATCCTCGACATCCTCACTGCTGTGCACAAATGCACATGAATGCCAATAACATATACAGAGTAGAACGCACTATGTGAGAAACAGAACTGAACAACTCCAACGGCAAATGGGGATTGGCTGCGGCACATACAGAGCTTGAGCTTGAGTCTGAGTATGTGTCTGAGCCTGAATGTGTGCCTGTCCCATAAGCCATTCATCCTGAGAACAGTGAGTATGATGGTGATGGACGTGTGCAACGTAGAACAGTGGTTGGTGCTTGGTGTAATTGTACAGGAGCCCATAGGCTGACGTCAATGCTGACGCCACCAACATATCCATTGCCATCCCTGTATCTACCCATGCTCACCTCTTGTACGCTGCTGCCCCATCTGGGGCATATTGCTCAAGCGCCGCCATATAATTTGCATGCTGCTCCATCTCTGGCAGCATATTGTATCCGTACAGTTCCTGTTCAACACTAGACATTATATTTCTGGCAATGTTAATATCTGTGCTTGCATATTGTGGGTAAGAATTGCCCGCTTTGGTCGTCGCAGTACCATCAGGTTCTACGAGCACCTCAGGACCAGGTGTCTCCTCACAACTCTCGTACATTCTAACCTCCCTCTCAAGCGCTCTGACCTCCTCCCTCAACCTCATATTGCGGAACCTCAGCTGCTGCAACTTGTACTGCCAGCTAGACCCCCTGTGCATCCCAAGCTCTGCAAAGACATTTTCCTCTGGATCGTGCAGGTGCTGGCCGTCAGGGACTAAGAGGTTATTGATGCCTTCTCCCCGCACAATATGCAACAACATGATAGGTGGCACAATACCCAACATGTCCATTTCATTGGCATCCTCACCATCAGAGCACGAGGGGTAGAACACCAGTCGAACTCTAATGACCTTGCCATCATCTATCCTCACTCTGGCAAAAAGCACAATTCTGGGATCTGTGTGGTCCTCGATGGCTCTCAAGACAGCCTCAACCCTGTCCCGATCCTTGTCAACAACAAGCATACTGATCTTCCTGCCTAGAATGTCAGCAGCGGCACAGCTGAATATAGCCTCAATGCCGTTGCTGTCAGGGGACTCCCCATTCCTTTCTTCTTTCACTCTTTATTCCTTCACTCTCCTTTCATTCACTTCCTTATTTCTTCTATCATTCTCTCATTTTGCTGTTACTACTTTTCCAACACTATCTGTTAGTACTATTCTCAACCTTTGAGGTGCTCTGGTTCTTTAGCTATCACTCAGACAAGTGTGGGCCCTTCAGCACCGCTCCAGGCTGCTTAGATAAGCTGGAGTTTGCCTTTCTGACTTCTAAAGTCCGGAGTTTTCCTCCCTTGTTTGCACACTTGTTTGGTTAGTCAATTTTCGAGTTTTTAAGGTTTTGTTGTACTGTACAGTTGTTTCCCATGCTTCAGAGGCCCCAGAAGCGTCCAACCTGGCATAGGGAATCCCCAGACTTGTTCTCTTTGGATCTCCCTCTGCCAGGTGAGTAGCTACCTTGATATTGTCAGTATATATTCTAATATACTTTGGATCTCCCTCTGCCAGCTGTGTGACTGAGCCACAGCCTCTAGAGGTCGCCCTTACAGTTGCCAATAGACACAATGGCACCTGCAGCCTTGCCCAGACCGGAAAGCTGGGCCCAACACTCTCGAGTAGAGTTGGCGCTGTAGAGGACTCAAAGGGGAGGAAGAAGATCACCTCAGCATATGTGAGGCATGCATCTTGCATGGGCAAAAAGGACGATTGCCTCGTGACCTTTTCCAGATTCGACATGGAACGACCACAAGCCTCGACCCAGACGTAAGATCCAGCAGCGGTGCGTACGCGGAAGAGGACATCAATGAGTTTTGCATGCTGCTGGTGATGGTGGGGATGAGGCGAGGTCAGATATAGAGCGCAATGCTTGTCTGGACTTCCTTGTTTGCAATTAAGGCTTTGCGCATTGTGTCTACACTGGCCTGGCTCGTGAACCAGTGTGACTTGCCTGTTTGCACTGGGCCAGAGCTGGGCGGTGCCTGGAGGAAACAGCAGTTGCGCCCAAGGACTTCATGTTCCGAATACCCGGTCAGACGACAGAACGTGGGCAAGCAGTAGACAATGGGCTGATCGTGCCGCTGCATATCGATGATGACAAATGAGCACAACATGTCCACAGGTCCAAGGACAATCCAGGCATTGGTGTGAGATGCCACATGGGCCAGGATAGACAGCACGTCAAAGCCAAAGGCAGAGTACATGTGCAGCCCCAGTGGAGACGGGGCACAGACCAAGCCGCCAGGCAGCCTGGGTTGGGTCACCAGATGCAGACATCGGAAATGAGATTGTGTATGGTGAGTAATGGCCAGTGCCGCTGCTGTTGTTGTTGACAAACCATGCCAGGTTGAAAAGACCTTGATGTGAGGGTGGAGAAGCTTGGAGAAGAGAAGGTTGCGCCGTTGGGGCTTGGAGACGATCAAGATGTGGACTGGTGGAGAACGACTTTTGAATTGATAACATTGATTTCTGCTACATATTTAGCTAAATAGTTTACATGTTTCTAGACAGAATTATAATTGGCACCAAGGAGCCAGTAAAACCACTTATCAAATGGAGTTGCAACATGATTTGGCAGAGCGAGATAATCTTCATTCAATAAACTTTGAACCCCATCTGTCAGAACAATCTCCATTGTCGTAGTACACACATGGATCACACAAATCTAAAGAAAATAATATCAATTTTTGTGAAATGTACTATCACAATCATGAACTTGCTTCATAATCTTGTTTAGAATAATCATGAGCTACAGTCTGAGGAAATTGAAACTAAGAAAGAGAGACGTCAGGATATTTAAAAAACAGCCAAGAAAGACATACATAAAGCTTGATATTGGATGATTGGATGTGAGGAGTGCCTGTCATCGTAGTTAACAAGCATTGACTTCTATGAGTGATATCAATAGCTGATGGAGAATCTGAAGGATGGGCCGTATTATCATCAGGAATACCAAACCCTAGGAGAAATCTTAAAACAGATCGTAAAAACAGGCCTTGAACAACCTCCATTTCACTTGAGATTGGACCAACTGAGGGCAATATGGTGAGGAGTGCGATGACTTAATTAGGGTCATGTACAAGAAAAATGGAGTGCATATATCTACAGATAGATATAGTGATATATATATCCTGGAAAAACTAGAAAAAATTGCATCAGAAAATATTCGAAATTATGATCAGTACTATTTTCACCATTTTCGTCTTAGAGCTACTAGGAAAGACCTGATCAAAGCCTTGTTGAGCAGCAACAAAAACTGGATGGCATTTCAAATCTTGAAGAGTGTTGGAAATGCCGAATAAAAGAGAGTTTCGTAGTTGATTAGCAATTCGATCGACAATTGGTTGAGCCTGTTGATTTCTACATATGCTTTGAACAAAAGAAAGCTAAAACATAATGAGATTCAATACTTTAGAAAAAAACATGACTCGCACCTCTAGGTTCAGATAATCTATCAACATAATCATCGGTTCTTCTGTTGTTTTTAAATTTTTGATATTGGTAGGAGGCCAGGTTTATAATTGTTTGAAAGCGGCTGGAGACATGAGGGAAACTAGTTGGTCATTGACAGATGCTGAGAAATCATAGAGAAGCAGCGAAAGAATATGAGGAGACACTGGAAGACATGAGTATTTTTGCAGCAGGGATAAAGCAATAATAAAGCCATAAGTTTTGATGAGGGAAAATTGTCTGTGGACCAAGGAAAGTCTTGCAATCAAAGTGAAAAATAATTGCCAGATACAGGGTGCCAGTGGGGAAATTGTTTGACCATGAATTCAATCATGCTTGCCTATGCAGACTGTTCAGGGCCTTGACCAATGGCTTATCCACTAAAAGAGAAACTATGTAAACAATTTATAATAGATACATGTTCAAAATCGGCTTATATTTCGATATTTAATCTGCAATTGAGTAAAGCTGATATTGAACAGTTTTTGATAACAGTGTCAGAAATAGCTAGCACTGGCTGAGAGTTGAGAGATGCATGAATAGCATTGAATAGCGCTTCTCCAGCTTTGGCCTCTGTAGGAGCTCTCAACAAGAATTCCTCTTCAGAAGCTAGTGGTCCGACAAAGTCCTGCTCCCTTTCATCATCAAAGAGGAGAAATTGTCCAAAATCAGCATCATTAATGAAGTTGGAGGATGCAATGGTAGATGGTGCAGGGATGTTGCCAATGCTGGATGGTGTAGCAGAAAAAGTGGTATCCAGTGCAATATCAGAGAGTATAGAAGCTATCAAAGACTCAGATGGCAAAGTGAAAGGAGGATTGGCTAAAGAAGATAGGATTGCTGCTGTTGAAGATATCGTAGTAGCAAAAGATATAAATGAAGAAGTTCCGATATCTGATGATTCATGCATTGATAATGGGCTATCCGAAGTGATTGAAAATGACAATGATGCTGCTTCACAGAATGGGTGAGATGTAGGCATGTTTTGAAAGCAGGAGTTTCTGCAGTTGGGTTCACATGATGGTTCGTTGATAACTTCAGTAAAGTGGCCATCCCACATATGGCACATTAAACATAGATGATTTATATTATCATCATGTGAATGAAGAGGCCCTTGGATGATTTGATAAATTGGAACTAATTATTAAGAAAATGATTATTAGTATATTTTAAAATACAATACAAATCAACATACATATAAAAAGAATGTGTCGTGGAGTAGTATTGGAAGAAGCATCTGCTATTGGAGCATATTGAGGTAAGCGCTCACACATTCCCATTAATTCGCGAAATGTGATGCTTTTCATTGCTTTATTGGGAACATGTAAGATGGTGCCTTTAGTTGATATTTGTCCAGCGTTTCTGCTAATTAAAAAGTTCCAGGAATATTGTAAAACACAACTGGGAGAGGAGTTTGAGGAAGATGATCCTTCAGGATGATAATACAAAAAATTATTTTGTTCTCGGTGCTGTTTAAAAGCGGTTTCGATATGAGGAGCAACTTCATCATTGGGATGTGCAAATAAATCAAGGTTGAAGGCCAAATTAAGACTTTTTGCTTGTGTAACAAAGGCATTGATTTTTCCACTGGCTGGACATCGCATTTGTTTGAAAAGACCAACATCGTCAATGCCATCAACAGTTCCATCAAGCTGTTATGCAATTAATCAACAGAGCAAATAAGTATAAGAATTTTACATACTAGTTGTGGATATATACACACAACAAAATGATAAGTCGTTGGACCTATTCCAGAAGATAACATATGGGGAAGAGATCCACTAACTCTATGACCTTGTGAATTATGGCTTTGAGTTCTAAAAGAACTAGTGGAAAGAGATGGATTCAAAGTGATGCCAGCTGTGCGTGATGGCCCAATTGGGCTTAAAGAAAGTTGATGTCGATTTGATGACCGTCGGCGAGACTGATTCACTGTAGCTAAAAATATAAATAAATTGATTTATTCAGAGCTTTTGACATACCGGATAAAAAAACATTTGATGCTGTAGATTCTCTTGCAGGAGGTATCCAGGAATTAAAAGATGGCAGCTGAGCAGAAGTAGACACTGATAAGTTTAAGGCAGTTGATGACGGTGTGGATGATGGCTGTAAAAAATGAGCAAAATATGGAAGATTGCAATGAGTGCAAGCTGATTGAGGATTTTCAGGTTCAGAAGCCTATGAATATTGAAATATCAGATTGAAAAACAATTATAAAGTTGATACTTACAGTGACGAAAAGATTGGTAGTTTCTCGACAGTATCAAGTAGGAAGAACACCATGTTCTGAGGCTGAATGACCACATGCACAGACATGTCCAAATAAAAAGAAAGAGACACATTGACAGCCTGGCTTGGAACATGGAGGATGTGCTGTCCTCGACATATAAGCTGAGAATGAGACAGTAGCTCTGTGCTCTTCAACACTTCGTAACAGTGATCATATGCCTTGACAATTGACATGCTTCTATTGATGGCATATGATAATGCCAGAGTAGAAAGAGCAGGTCGCAAAAAAGAAGAGAATACCTGAATGTCCGAGTCCGAAATCAAAGCTCAAAAGCAAACAACAAAGACGTAAGAACTAAATTGGGGATCAAATTCAAAAATTGAAGCTATTAGATAAAATCATGGTTCTGATCGAAATTCAGCTCTTGCAAAACGTAATCAATTACTATAATTTTGTCCGGTGAGGTCCTTCATAGTGATCGGCCGAAAAGTGGCTCCATGAGCACCATCGGCTTTTCGGACCTCGCTTTAATACTAAAGTGTTTTTCACATTCCAACAGTCTGTGGAGCAAATTACGAAAGTACACGTCGGTATCATCGGCTTAACTTGAGAACATATCGAAACACATGACAGAGCACAAGACACTGCAGAACGTAAACAGCTCAGATGACAAGGATTCGGCAATGCTATGCCGAAGTCGGAGTCCCAATTCAAGGAGATTTTCCGCAGGACGTAAACAATCCTGCCAGCAGTTCAGCCCACGCGCGGGCCAGCGTACCTTTAGGAGTCGAATAGCTGATTACTTTTCTTTGGCCCACGGGCTGATCGTCGTGCGTGCAGGTCTGTTAGTTAGTTTTATTCATTAGTCTACAATACATTCACTTCGCGCGTATGCGCCAACGGTGGCGTCAGTCAGCGAATTCGCAAGCATATGGTCCTCCCACCCGAGCGGCCATATCCGTCGCGTCCCAGTCATCAGCTTCAGCTGACTCAGCTCTACCCGCGGGACATAAGTATTCTCCCCCCCCGTCACATGATCACACGAGAGGTCTTCTTTCACACACGCTCATGTTTCAGAAGCGTTATCTGTCGCCTACAGGTGTCGGAGGTTTGTATCTTAGCCAAGGTAACAAATCTAGTCTGAGATCGTCCAAGCAACGGAACGTTCTTGGGGTGTTGAATATAAAGGCTTAGCATCCAAGGTCTTGGAAGAAATTATTCTATTCTATGCATCCAAAGAACCCCAGACCTTTTATGCACAAGCCATCCCTATTTTCCAGTCGTCGGGAACCGGAAAATCTCGCATGATTGACGAACTGGCCAAAAAATTGGTTGTGATTCCTCTCAATCTCCGACCTTTCCAACATACAGGCAAAGCAGTCGTATCTTTTCTTCTTGATCTATGTTGTTCACCATGGTTCTCGGTTTTTAGGGTTTCCCCCATCTGACGGTCAAGCTCTATCTTACTTTTACTCATCTGGATCAGGCAGGTCCGACGTGGTGACGTTGAGATGTCTTTCGTTCTTGTCAGCAGTCTTCACATGCACCAAAGAAGTTCTCGAAAACATCGACGATGAAATACGTAAAATTCCTGAACACGATTCCTCACACCTGAACAGTTCGCCAGCAGAAAAGTTTAGATTCCTTATGTCCACTGGTTTATCCTATAAATCGCAAGGCAGTTACCGCGTCGAGTTTTATAACAGAATTTTGGACATGGCTGAAAATCAAGAAAATCAGATCAAGTCGTCTCCTGCAAGTACTCCGCTTGTCACATTTATCGCTATCTGCTCACTGAATGATACAGGAACATTTCCTTGAGGCCAAAGCCAAAGCGTTGACCTCCTGCGCTAAAGATAAGGGATACGAAGCTGTTGTCTTTGCAGTTGACGAAGTTCATGGGCTGTTTGAACCGATATCAGTTCCAATTGCGGAAGGAGAAAGTTTCTTCCATTGCCTTCAAAGGGCGTTACATTGCATCACTCACGTGAAAGCTCTAGTTTCGGTGTTTATTTCTACGTACGGCGTGCATAATTATGCCCTGCCTCGTTCTCTAGGCGTCAACTACCAGAACTCCCAATTCATCCCTCCTTTTACAGACATCGGTTTCGACCAACTAGCAGTCGGAAAAGTGGGGAAGGACGTACATTTTCTTCGAGATATGGTTTCTGTTGAATGGATGTGCCAGTTTGGCCGGCCACTGCATGTCAAGAGCCATTGCCTCTTTTGACAATTTTTGACATGATGCACAGGTTTGGAACACGCTATAATGAAGGAGATTGGAGGATGGTGGGTTTGGCCGCCACGAAGCTTCTGGGTGGCCGCAACATTGACCGACATGAACTAATCGGCCTAGATTACATCGGTAGGTTGCTCCCCGTCATTTTTATGTTCTCAGAGGATATTTATTACCCTTTTGAAGCAATCTTGTCCGTCCGGATTCCCTTATGCTTTGACCGCACGACGTTAATGTCACGAAAGCTGGAAGTCGACCAGGTAGAGCATCACATGCGCTTTTGCCTTGCAATAGAAAAAGACAACGAAACGGTCATCACCATCGCAGCCTCGGAACCCATTTTGGCGGAGGGTTCCCGTTACATCGTCCGACAGCTCAAACTTGATCAAGCCTATCTTCTTAGAGATGTGCTGAAAGATTCCATTATTGACAATGGCGATCGCGGTCGGATGGTAGCCCTACTGCTGTTCATACTGGCACGTGATGCAATCGCCGGGGACGGCCGAAACATGAAGTTAACCAGCTTTCTGAACGCTTTGCTGCGGTCGGACGGTCCAAGCACTAAAGTCGCTGAAGACGAAGAAGAACGCTATGTTACTGCAGCTCACCTTTCGAATATTCTTGAAGGGCGCCCGATGTTTCTACATGAATCCGACAATGATGTCTCGCTTGAACGTTGCTTTGAGCATTCAGAAGTGCATTTCAACCACTTCATCAGGATCGAGCACGCCTCTGCCATGAACCGCGGCACTCTCTACGGACTCATCGCACGTGGTGCTGCAATACTATGCCGTAAAAACCAACCTGGAGTGGATGTGGTCATCCCGTTCGTCTTCGATGCTCGAAAACCCGTTGGCCCAGACAACGTGTCTGTTATTCTTTGCCAAGTTCGAAACGCCTCTGAGTACACCACAAAAGTCGTAGGACGCCTGTTTGAACCGCATATGGACCCGTTTATACTAGGGATTTTCAACCCTCCGGACAAACAGCCTCCCATTCCTTTCATAAGGATGGTTATGGCTCTGGGTTCTCCCGAATCAGGTGTCTCTATATTGAGTCCACCGCGGCGCAACCCTTCTCGAGACGTCAAGCCGGCCGACGAATACACTGCGTACGATATCTGGTGTGCTGGAGCATGTTCTTCGACTTTCACAGTAATCGAACCAAATCAAAACTACACTTACAAAGACTTGCTCTTTGCAGACGAACCCGGAGAACTTTCTTCTAAACATGAAATTGTGAAATTACTCGAGAAGATCGGGAAATCGCAGAATCCGGGAGTTAGGGGAGATGACCAAGAACATTTGCGTTATTTGGACGTGAGTCTTGAACTTCATGGTCCTTGTGGTCGGGGCTGAATTGAGTTTCTCAAGGAATTTTGTGACTGACATGTTAGACCTGTGTTTCGTACTTGTCTAACACAATATGCATGTATGAATTGTATCACCGCTGTTTGTAACCATACTCAATCGTTTCAATTCTTGTTTCATCTACGAAAGTGAAGTTGAGATCCTCAGTCGATTTCTCATCTCTCACCTCAGTGCTTTGAGCCCATCTCAGACTACGTGTTCATTAGAAGGCTTATGTTTGATGCACCAGTAGATGTACGCTGTTACGCATGCAAAGATGGCAGATCCGATCCCACTCAGCATCTTCTCCTCGAAACACATGACAGAGCACAAGACACTGAACAGTTCGTAAATGACAAGGATTCGGCAAGGCTCTGCCGAAGTCGGAGTCCCAATTCAAGGAGACTTTCCGCCGGATTCGTCGCACAAGTCCCTCAAAGTCTACGTCTCTTCCTGTAAGTAAGTACCAATTCGCAGCCATGAATAGGCAGCTCCACTCTCTGTCTTTTGTAGTTACTTTGTTCATCCTCCCAATCAGTGACACCGAAGCTGCATTTGGAGTCATGTATGGATCTGCTGTCGGTCCGACCCATGCCAATTGGACGTAAACTGATATCGTGTCAACTTAATGATTCGGACATTCACCCCGATTACCATTTTGAAAATTGCACCGCCCGTACAAATGTACAAATGGTGCATTGTGGAGACATCAGATATGGCAGGCGCTCTTCTCCGAGTGGTCCAGACCATATTTGAGGAAAGTCACGAATGGTAAGTAACCTAAAATGGTTGTGATTGGTCATGTCTCTTTCAGATGATGAACTCTGGGAGGAGAATCACGCGCATAGGTATGTGTTAGACGGTAACGACGTCACCACGCATCATCACGTACGCCCACATTCATTATCACAGATATCACATACGCCCACAGACGCCACCATAACTGGCCACTCTCTTCCTTTGTTATCCTTATACACAATGGTCCCATTGTCCTCTTACATACATATAAAAGACACGTACATACAGAATACCACCCTCAGTCGATTATAACGAGCTGAGGGTGAGTAAAACTTACAATTACCATGGACACGTACATTTACTGACTGCACCGTAGAATAATCTTGTATTGTTCTATCTAGGTACAGTCCGAATACAGTCGATTATAACGAGCTGAGGAATAATCTTGTATTGTTCTATCTAGGTCGTGAGGAACTGATTCTAACAGGTTATGGGCTTTGTTCGACGCATCTTATAGACAGTGTCGAACGTTTAGAACCAGGACCTCCCCTTTTCTGACTCCTATCTCGTCTGATCTCATCGCGTCGCGTCGCGCATCTCTTTGTCTTTGTCTCTCGTGTCTCTTTTTTTCCTCCTGGCCCTCCGTGAACCGATTGCATCCGGTACAGCATGGCTCCAGTCTCCCCCTCCACCGTCTTACCGACGGATGCCTCGAACCCCTCCATCCCCGAGCGCGTCATTCGTCATCGATGGGAGGGCGTTAAATATAAACAGGCGGATGGTAACTTTACCCAGTGGACGGAATCGCTGAAGGACGCGCTCATCCTCAATGGCATTTACGCTCACGTCTTTGATTCCATCTTACCCCGCCCGGACCCTGGTCTCGAGCCTCGTGCCCACGCGAATTGGGGCCTGAATGACCGGCTCGCCATCACGTTTATTAAAACGGCATTGGATGATTCCGAACACCGGGACCTCGAGACGGATGCGGGAGCAGCGCATTGCTTCGCTGACCTGAAAACGCGCGCGCAACGAGAGGGTCCCATAAAGCAGATTGCGCTCCTTCAGGAGGCGCTGTCCACTTACTGTTCTCTCTCCGAGCCGTTGCCTGCCACCGCCGGGCGTATCGCGGACATCATCCGAAGAGCTTTCGACATCGGTGAGGTGGACAGAGATCTGTTCACCTGCATCGCCCTGTTGAATAGTCTTAACGATCCGGCCTTTGAGGCCTTGCAAAACTCGGTGTCCACCCTCATTAGCAAATGCACGACGTCCTCCCCATGCAAACCCACCGACATCCGCCTTCTGATGGAAAACGCGCAGAACATCATCAACGCCAAAGCAAAGTCGAACCATGCCACGGCCTTGAGCGCGAAAGGGGGCGGCAATAAGTCTCGCGATACCGACTTGCCAGGTCACAATCATGGACCAGGGGCGATATGCTGCGAGAACTGCCACTCACTCAAGCGGCCGTGTAGGGGACACACAAAACAGTACTGCGTACAGAAAGGCGGCGGAATGGCTGGAAAGACGATAACTGAAGCTCAAACTGCCCAGAGGGCATCGAAAGGCAAACCGAGTGCACAGCAGAAGGGACAGGCAGAGAAGTCTTTCGTAGCTGTCACTGGACTAGACGGGAGAATGTGGTACGTTGATCCAACACAACTCGGACAACTTCCATCTCCCTCATCCCCTGCCTCCGCTGAGACGGCCACGTTTGCCAGCACTATTGTGCCACTAAACGATTCTACACATGGCCATAGTACCGAGGCATGGGAACACGTCGGTTTCACAGCGTACGGGGAGGTCCATGCGAATATTGACTGGAGGGAACATTCGACGACTGCAAACGAATGAATCCTAGCCACAGGCATCGCACCCGCTACCCAACCAAAGCACAGCCCCATCGCATCCATGGACCGTATCCCGTTTCTAGTGGACTCGGGCGCCACCGTCCACATATCCCCATGTCGTAGCGACTTCGTCACACTGAAATCTATTCCACCCCGTACCGTGAGAGGCCTTGGGGGCTCGTCAGTAGCTGCAATTGGCATGGGAACTATTCGTTTACATGTCGCGAAAGGGGTAAACATAGAACTCGAGAATGCTCTCTACATCCCGAATGCAACTGTCCGCCTAATCTCTGTTAGCTCGCTAGCCATATCTGGTCACGATACGATTTTTGACGACGTCTCAGTCAGAATCATTGATCGCTCCACTCGCACGCTGATAGCGCAGGGACCGCTCACGAATAATCAACGTCTCTACTCGCTTAACATCAATGCCGCACTCACCGAGCATCACGCATTCACGTCTACGAGTGCCGCTGACCTGGAAACATGGCACCGCCGCCTCGGGCACGCCAACTACCAGACAGTCTTGGACATGGCTAGATCTGGTTCGATCCCAGGTACGCCTTCCACCTTCGCCTCCAAACCACTGAAATGCGACTCATGCATTCTCGGGAAACAGACCCGGAACGCTGTGCCAAAAGTGCGGGAGGAAGGGCGAAGGGCGACTCGTAGACTGGAGATAGTTTGGGTGGACTTGACGGGCCCGCAGGCAGTTGTATCACGAAATGGCTATACCTACGTAATGAACATCGTTGATGATTATACCAGCCAGCACTGGTCTGTCCTACTAAAACGAAAGGCAGATGCCTTACTACATCTAAAAGCCTGGCAGACAGCGCGAGAAAACGAGATACAGGGCAAGCTTGGGACGTATAGAACTGGACACGATGGGGAACTCGCTGGACACGAGATGGAGGCATGGCTTCTCTCACAAGGGACACAACAGCAATTCGGGGCTGCATACACCTCCGCCCATATTGGGAAGGTCGAACGATTACATAGAACTCTCATGGAGAAGGCACGGGCAATGCGTCTGGCAGCCGGATGTCCACCAAACCTATGGGATGAGTTCTATTTAACAGCATCGCACCTTCATAAAAGAACGCTGACAAAGTCTCTAAATGGCATTACCCCTCACGAGGCGTGGACAGGACGTAAGCCTGACTACTCATACTTACGGGAAATTGGCTGTAAGGCATTTGTGCTCATACTTGCGACCCATAACCCGAAGGTTTACGCAAGATCCATCGAGTGCATACTCATTGGGTATGGACTGAACTCGAAAGCCTACAGGTGTTACGAACGCACGACCGGTAAAATCTACGAGACGTACCACGTTAAATTCTGTGAAAGTCAGGATGCACACCCTCGACCACCTGTACCCATTCAATCCGAACATCCAGTACAGGAGGAGCCACATCCCCTGAGTCCACAACCCTCGAGATCAGCGACGTACGATGACGACTTAGTCTCTCAGCCGATGCCCCAAAATCCTCCAGAGCCCATCCAGCTCCTTCCCGAAGCGGAACCTCCGATTGCTCCTCAGCTCCCTCAACTGCGACGATCCGATCGTATCCCAATACCTACTGAGAGGGCAGATCCAGGAAACGCCCCTCCAACCCGCGTACAGCGAGCCGTGCAGGAGTCCATCGAAGCTGGGGAACGACGGCGCGCCACTCGAACTGAACGCCGACACGAGAACCAGACGCCAACGGCAGTCGAACAAGAAGCCGTGGAACCTAATCGTGAGCCAGACATCCCAAATCTCACTAACATTGCTTCGTTAGAAGACATAGAGGACCTGTTCACCGCCACTGAAGAGCTCAACAACGACCCAGTGACCTTACACATCAGCGACGAACCATGTACCTGGAACGAGGCAAAAATGTCTGGCGACTCAGCCCAGTGGGAAGCAGCCTATCGCGATGAGTTGAACTCACTACGTGAAATGGGGGTCTATAGGCTAGTTCCCCGATCGGACGTGCCCCTTGGACAGAAAGTGAGGACCGGGAGACCAGTTTTTAAGATCAAAAGGGATGAGCATGGGAAGGCGGTTCGTTTCAAGGTGAGACTGGTGTTCAGAGGCTACAAACAGGTACAAGGGCGCGACTACACAAAGACGACCTCACCCACGGCGCGCATGGAATCGTGGCGCATACTGCTTCACCTCGCAGCGGCGAAAGGTTGGGATGCAACTCAGATCGACGTCAAGACCGCATTCTTATACGGCATACTCCCGGAAGACGAAGTACAATACATGAAACAACCCGATGGATTCGAAGAAGAAGGCAAGGAGGACTGGGTATGGATGATAGTGCGAGGGTTGTACGGGATGAAACAGGCAGGGAGAATCTGGAATGGGACAGTAAACGAAAAGATGGTATCATGGGGCTTCAGGCGTCTTGCATGCGAGTCATGCATATACTACCGTAACACTGATCAAGGCACTATCATTGCAGCACTCCACGTGGACGACTTCCTCTCGATTGCTAGCAGCAAGGCGGAGAACGATCGATTCAAAGACCAGATGCGACAAGTTTGGACTATCTCCGACCTTGGTCTGCCCCGTTTTGTGGTCGGCATCGCAGTGGAGTGGGATCGCCCAAGCCACACCGTGAAGCTCTCGCAAATCGCACTCATCGATAAAATCATTGATCAATTCGGCCAGAAGAATGCGACACCTCTAACGCTTCCGATGGACCCCAACTCTAAGCTGCGACGGGTAGACAGAGATACCCTCTCATCGGAGGAACAGCGAGCCCTTGAACGGACTCCCTACCGGCATCTCGTGGGCTGCCTGTTGTACCTCGCCATATCGACGCGCCCAGACATCGCCTTCGGCGTGCAGCAACTCACGCAATACTTAGACTCATACACGACGGTGCACTGGAATGCCGCCATACGCCTTGTACGCTACCTTAAGGGCACTCGAGAGTTGAAGCTACACCTAGGAGGGAAGAGGAATGTCGAATTGAGAGGGTTCACGGATTCAGACTGGGCCAGCTGCCCCGACACGAGAAGGAGTGTGGGGGGATATGCTTGGGATCTCGGCACCGGGGCTGTTTCGTGGGCTGTCAGGAAACAAAAAACCGTAGCCGCCTCGTCCTGCGAAGCCGAGTATATGGCGGCGTTCGAAAGTGCACAAGAAGGGATCTGGTTACGTGCGCTACTGAAAAATATTGACATCGACTGTACACATCAACCGACACCCATCTTCTGCGACAACGACTCCGCGATCGCTCTATCCGAGGACCCACTGCTACATGCACGCGTAAAACACGTGGACATAAAGTACCACTTCCTCCGCGAACGCGTGCAATCTGAAGAGCTAGTTCTGCATCCCGTCTCGTCAAAGGAGAACACCGCCGACATATTCACGAAAGCGTTAGCCGCACCTGCCTTCAAGTATCTCCGCCCCCGACTTGGTCTCAGATGAACTGCCACGATTCCACGCGAGGAGGAGTATCGTTATGCGTGGTGAGGAGGAGTGTTAGACGGTAACGACGTCACCACGCATCATCACGTACGCCCACATTCATTATCACAGATATCACATACGCCCACAGACGCCACCATAACTGGCCACTCTCTTCCTTTGTTATCCTTATACACAATGGTCCCATTGTCCTCTTACATACATATAAAAGACACGTACATACAGAATACCACCCTCAGTCGATTATAACGAGCTGAGGGTGAGTAAAACTTACAATTACCATGGACACGTACATTTACTGACTGCACCGTAGAATAATCTTGTATTGTTCTATCTAGGTACAGTCCGAATACAGTCGATTATAACGAGCTGAGGAATAATCTTGTATTGTTCTATCTAGGTCGTGAGGAACTGATTCTAACAGTATGCATATCGAAATTTCAAAGATCATTATTATTCTTTTTTAGAGAGATAATTACATGTATTTCATGGATGAAGGTCGAAAATGCATCAAGTCAACGGTGTGGTTGTAGCTTGCAGCAACATTGTGAACGAGCCGCGTCTTGAGATAGAACTCAAACACCGTGCTCCACCTCCTCCAGTGAACACTGCGTCTATGGGTTCGGCAAAATTTATTGAGATACTGATCTAACCTTGGGAGTTTAAACTGTCCATGCTGTGTTTCGGCCTTCTCGTCTGAACTATGAGATATGACTAGTGTCCGTTCTGCTGTGAATATCTTTACGGCTTACAAAAATTCGAACGTTTTATTGCCAAGGGTTTTTTTGACAGATGCTCGAGTGTCCATAAATAAGATGGGCCGGCCTTTCCACCACTTTACTGATAATGGTCAGAACTCGGTGTGTCATCTGTTTATCCCATTATGCAACCACAGTTCCAATTTGTCATCATTTCTGTTACCAAGCTGGAAGAACGCCGCTACACCGTCCGATGGTCACTATCGAAACTCAATATGTTTGCTAGCAACGCAGTGATCTCAGGAGCACCGTGAGAGCTGTTATTCGTAATCTCCCTTGATCCAGCAAGGTGATTCAACTCTTGTTGTCAGGTGCTTACCCCAGGTATGTCCGTAGACGGTCTTTCCCCTCCACTATACATCAACCTGGCGTCCACAGAAAATTGCGGTAGGAACCCGGAATGCCTGTGAATGGGTTGGCACATAAGTGAAGGAAAAGAGCCTGCAACGAGATATTGTGCTGGAAATGGAGTTGAAACAAGCCTTGGTCTATACATGGTATTAGGAAACGATGCTAACTTCTGCCAGGTATGACATCCTCCTCCCTCCTGGACACGATGTATGGATGTTTAGCCTCAATTACTTGGAAAGTCGGTCGTCGATTCCAAAAATTTGTGCACTGCCACAGTATACCTGACTGCTCCTCCGAGCCTCCTGTCTTTACGGCCGCGAAGGCAGGGGTGCAAGTGAAAGATAAACACTAAAGACATACTAATTTGGAACCAAGCGATTGGGCATGCCAATCGATGAGCGTACATTTGCGAGTACGCTTCAGTGATGGTATAAGTATTGTGTCCATGAGGTATAAAACCTCTATAGCTAAGGCCGACAACCAAAATAGACCATTCAAGTAAAACTTCTTTTTTACTAGGGATTTTTCCATGATATTCACAAGGTTCAAATCCATGTCTCGAAAGCCATTTCCGTAAGTAGCTGGTTCGAGTTCAGCGAATTAGGAGAGCTCATACAACTGCTCAATACGACCATTCATTGAGTGAGAGTGCTAAGGAAGGCATGCCAGGGTATGATAGAATCGACTAACCCATAGAGGTTGTAAATGATCGTTTGAGAATGAGAATGTAATGTAGAAAGGTGAACCACGGAGTCCAAGGTATAAGAAGGTCTATATGATGTATAACAATACGCATTAATGGGGTAGTGGTAACCTGGGTCGTTGCCATAAACATATTCAGAAAAGTTCGACCCGCCGGGGGTTCGATTCCCCCTTAATGCATTGCATTGCCTCTTTAAAAAGGTGTTTTTGTCCAAAGTTGACTTGGACATGATGCCCACTTTCGCCAGTTGGACAATGTATGAACTCTAATTTGCTCAGTATTCGTGACATTCCGAGTCCAAATCTTTGACTTTGACCGATACTTTGTCTTTTTTTGCGAGGTGGAATCTTGCCAAGTCCGGGGAAGTCAAGGGTCCTTCTCAATTGGCCTTGCTGCTATGTCGATAAAGTATTGAGACAGTTAGTCCAACCTCATCCTTTTCCGCATGGTTCGCGGACGACAAGATTTCTCAAATGACAGAGAGGTGGAAGCCTACATAGTCGAAGAGTAAAAAATAAATACCATAGGCTACCGCAATCACGAAAGATCCATTGGACCCTCTCCCTCAGCCGGGAAACACAAATCTGCCTCCTCCGTCGCCGCCTCTACATCGTCCTCGTTCCAATCGCTTGTCGTCTCCCACTCATTCTCGAACTCAATGTCGATTGTCAACTCTTGCGCCCCGTCACCGGTGTTCGTGAGCGGCATGAACGAAGCCAGCAGGGGTTGTTGATACGAAGAGGGATTATGGGTAATTGGTTGCACCCAACGTCGCTCGCGAAGGCGCTTGTGTCGTTCCCTATCTTCTTCGATGCGTTTGAAGACTTCGTTGCGTGGAAGTGGTGCATGGTGATGGTGGTGGGAGGAGGAAGCAGGCGAGGTTGGGTTCGTTGAATCGAGGGCGGTTTGGCGGTCGTTGAGGCATGTGAGGACGTCGTCGACCGTTTGAGGATCAATGACTCGTTTACTTCGCCAACTTTGTAATATCTGAAAGGAGTTTCAGAACATGATAGAGAGAGATTTGAGAAAACTCTCACTTGTCTCGTGCTGACGAGATTTGGAAGCCCTTGCCGGCCTTTTGGGACGACATTTTCGACGATTTTGCCCAGGTCGCGAGCGACGAAGTTCACGTAGAGGTTTGATTCTCTGTCTTGACCTTTCGCACGCGTTTTGACGAGGAGACATGTCTCGCACAGGCTATCGAGGAAATAGAGGATGTTTATACGTGAGTTGACTGTGCCCTAGAAATTCGTCAGGCTAGTATTGCGGTTGCTATCAAGCAACATACCTTCTGACACTCTTCAACAATACAGTCCCATAGATCTTCTCCACATCCAGGAAAGTATTTAACGGCAAAACCGACTACTCTTTGTATCGACTGTTGGGACCTGCGCTACTCACGTTTTAGTGAAAATTATAGAGTACGAACTGTTTACTGACGCGTTCAGTCGTCTCAGCAAAGCAAGGAATTGCATCCTTACTTCAAAAGGGTCCATATTGAGGTCAAAAGCAAACTGCGAGGGATAAGATCAGCCGCGAGGTTACTGTTCAGGAAAGAAACGTCTATAAATCTTTTAACAAACAGGTCCCACAGTCAATAAGACGAATTCCCACGATCACTGAACGAAAAATTATTGACTCTAGCTTCTGTTCTCTTCACATTCCTGCTTCATCCTTGTTCAATCTGTCTAAAAGGGCGACTTTTGCGAAGCTCAAGAAGCAGGAGAAGTCCGCCGGGTCTTTGAGCGGGGCAGAGATTCAATCGTGGATATCCGCAACAGTCATGGATGATCCAGATGCACGTACCAGTGGCTTTTCGTGGCAACGAGATCGGGTGTTAGATGATTGGCAAAGATCACTAGACTATGCTCAAGATACTCTATTAAGAGCAAAGACGAAAGAAAGGGTGCTGTTTTTGCAGGACGAGCTGTTGTCGCTGGCGAAACATGCAGGTTCGTTGTGTGGTTGCTGTACAAAACCTTCAATGACGAGTAGATTGTTTTAGACCTCTCTTTATCACAAATCATGGACGTGTTTAAGATACTAACACTGACTTACCCGCGATATCCTGACAACGCATCGCGAGATGCAGTCGAAGCAGTCGGCATGGAGTTGATAAGGAGGGACGAACTACGGGGGTTACCAGACGGCACGGCGAGCGAAGTCAAGCTGGGCGTCACAGAGAAGATCCTCGGCTGGCTCTCAAACGAAGTCGCGCGTCTCGTAAAACGCGGTTCTCCGAGGTCAGAGCCAGATTCTGTCCTGATCCCGATGATCGCGTGTTCAATTTCTATTCCCCTTCATTCTAGCTCGTACGCGTCTTCAGACCTGTTTGTACTTTTGAGTTGGTCCTGTGGAATATACACTACCTGTGTCAACACAAATCCTGAATTTTCGTCCCTGAACGTTTGGCGCGTGCTTGTGGGATCGATGGCAACTTTGCTGGATATGATCAACGCTTCAGCAAAGGCAAAACAATCACTGGTGCATGGTGCTTTGGTACGCGTTAGACGTGCTCTGCGTTCGGTAAGAGAAGTTGGACGCGTGTTTCGCGTTGCATATCTTGACAATTCGAGCAGGCCGGAGAGAAGATACCGACATTAATTAACACTTTGTTAGCCATCACGAAGTCGAGCCAGTCCCCGCTTAAAATGACGCTACTGCTCGGCGTCTCTGTTAGTGTTCTGGTACGACTGAAAAACGTCAATACTGAACCCTCCTTGCGACTTACTCAAGAACTAAAAGTAGGAGTCCTCCTTCCTTTTGACAACTGTTTATTCACTTCAATCAGGACGAAATCATTGCTTCTTACTCGACCCACGTTTTGATGTCAAGAGTTGCGATTCCGCCCTACATATCCGTACGTACACCTTTTAACCACCTTAAGATAATCCTGACGAAATCAGAACGCGTATAGCGATTTTATAAGTAACTTCGTGTCAGAGCAAGATTTCCTCCAGTCGATACTTCCTACGATCGAGAAGGCCGTGCTACGATCTCCCGATATTTCCTTGCCACGTTCGTTAACCTTTTCATCTAAAACTAACCGCTGACTCGAATACTAGTTATCTCCAGTTTCATCTCCGCCTACGCCCGCCCTCTCACCACGGATGTCTTTTGTCGTATCCTCACGCAGACTCTCAACAGCGCCAAATCCAGCAACCCCTCGACCCGCGCGGGCGCCATTGAACTATTCAAAACACTCCTCCCTGCCAATGCTCCCTCGGAGTTTACTACGCACGCAGTCACCGAGCTCCTCGCCCTTCCAAAGACCGGAAAGACCACTGGGCCAGACCATCGTATTGCACTGTATACAATGGTCGCACATCTAGTCCCTTCGTCTAGTATCTCTGCCTCCCTCGTCCAGACCACGACCCCGCTTCTTGCGAAAGAGACGCATGAAGGAGCTACGGCAGTCCTTGCAGGCGCTCTCGCCTCGCACATAATATTCCTCCTCAAAGATCCCGCGTCGGGCACGGTGGCTCCTGAGACGACAGCACTTATTGCGAAGGAAATGGGTAACGTGAAGCCGGGAGTGCGTCGTGCGTTCTGTGTACTGGCTGGTACAATCTTCGTCTGCGGGCTCGATTTTGGGGAGGATCAGGCACTAGGTTTCGCAAAGGCGATCGTGCCGGCGCTAGAGGGAAACTTGAAGAATGTTTCTGCGAATCCGCTGAATGCCAGTGGGGGGCCTCTTGAGGCTTATATCGCGACAACGGTGCTGTTGGGTCCGCTCGCGAAGACCGGGAAGTTCAGTATGTTGCTACTTGCGTTGTTCCCGCACAGACTTACATGGGACTTCTTACTTTAGATGATGTCATTTCAAAGAATCCGGCGTTGACGTCGATAGCGTCTGGATCGACGAAAATTTCGTTTTTGTTGTGGGACAAGGTGTATCAGAAGTTGAGCGATCCCATGGACGAGAAGTGGCTCTTGAAAGCATGGGAGGCGGCTTTGTTCTACTTCAAGAACGATTTTACGAAGAACGAGAATCTTCGGTGCGTTCTTTGGTTAGACATTCACGCCAACAGCCAACTGACTTGAATTCGTAGAACACAGCTTAGTCTCGTACTCATCCATCTCTCCCTGGATGGAACCACACCGGAGATTCGCCGAGAGGTCAACGCTGTTGTCGAACGGAGCACGGCAGCGCTTCCTGATCTCACGAATTGCATCATTCGTGATGGGCTCGCCTCCTTCCTGGCGCGCGGACCGCCGACTCTAAAAACTGCTGCGTCGACGTCTACAAACGAGACTTCTACTCTGTGGACTAAGCATTCGCGGCTCTCGAATCTGTTGCTTAGTGCTGTTTCCTTCCCAGAGGAAACAAAACCCGAAATCAGGGAAAATATCGTCGTTAATGCCATCCTTCTTGGTCACCACCACCTCATCTGTATATTCTATTACCTCTATATCCATTTAATTATTGATTTCGACTTCTTAGGTGGTAATTCTCGGCAAACGTGGATCGACCTGTGTCAACGAGCACGTCTGGACCCGCATGAATTGATCACTAACCATCTGGACGAGCTTCTCGACCTCATTCTGAGGGGATCGGATGCAGATGCCAAGGTGAGGGGTTGTTGTTATACTCGATACTTGACCATGACTGAAGAATATGTCCGAAGTTCGGCTTTGCAGACGCAGGGTACAATGCCATCAGCACTTTAGCATTCGTCGCCCCCGAGGAGGCTCTTCCACGTATTATCGATCAATTACGTGATGATATAAACCCAGTCGTAGTCAATGCTTTGACTGAATCTGACTTTGGTATCTGGCTAACGCCTGCTGGGACGACCTATATAGATGGTTGGCCGTTGTTCTGCTTGAGACGTCTTACCTGCTAACGCGAGGTCCTCGTCTAGTACTTGCCTCGAAAGGTGAAGGGAAAGTTGCTATCAAGGGCAAGGATGCCGAGCTCGCGAAGTGGGACGCGGAAATTCGGAAGAATATTGCTGCGAAGAAAGCAGCCGCCTCGAAAACGCTGACAAAGCAGCAACAAGCTCTCGTTAATGCTCAGCTTGAGGAAGAGGCAAAGGTTCGACAGCATGTTGCCAATGTTCAGACAAGACTTCGCCGCGGTCTTCGCTTCGTGCAGAGTCTTGCTGGCTCGGGCGTCGACCAATTTCGAGACCATGTTTCCTCGGTTGCTTCGTTGATCTTGGAAGGCGCGTTGGGTCGTGGTTTGGCGTTAGTCGGAGGAGAAGCTTTCGAGACTTACCTGGTATGTCGCGGCTCACTGAGATCTACGTCGGTTGTTTTAATGGTCTTGATCAGGACCTCGCGAAATGCACTTCCGAGAGACTTGACACCTTCCGTAAGTGGGTCGGTGTGGCAACCCTTCGTAGTCTGGAGGTCGATGTCGTACCCGAGGAACTAAAAAGTGAACCCTTAAACCGTAAGTATTTTTCTGCCTTCCTCTCTAGGTCAACACTGAAACAGGTAGACAGTCCTGATTATTCGTGTTCTCTTGCGACTTCAAACGCTCTCAGAGCAGGCGCCGTTTGATGCCGCGACATTCTCATACGCATATCCTTTGCTAGGGCAAGTGTTACTTCAAGGTGGTATCTCAGCGGAAGAAGAAGACGCACTCGAACAAGTTGCGCTTGCCCTTGCTATCATAAGATTCCACAGTGGCGAATGTTTGTTTCTCTCTTTGACAATTTTCGTTGATCTAACTCTACTCAATCAAACAGTCGCGAACCCCGCGTTTCCTCGGATGCAGACAATTGAAAAGCTTTTGCATGTGATCAGGCAACAACCTAAACTCAGCAAAGACGCTTCATCCGCGCTTGTTGAACTAGGAGAAGCAATACAGGCGACAGCGTCACCAGAAGAGATATCTGTCCTCTTACAAGGGACCCTTATACAAGAAGTATACGTTCGTCATTCTTGTCTTCAGACTCTTCAAGTGAGTTGCTTGTTCCCGAGTTTTACATTTAACTAAATTGTTGGTAGCCCTTCGACTTGACAGAACTTGACTGGTCCCCTGAGCTTTTCTTGGCTTGTCATGACGATGATGAACAAAACGCAAGGTTGGCTCGTCACCTGTGGGAAGATAACGGCCTGGATGTTCCAGAACAGTTTCTTAGTACTTTACTCGATTACTTGGGTAGGTGTCATGCCGATCCACTTCACCTGACTTATTCATCTTCTAAATAGGGCACAACAATGCGTATGCTCGTTCTAGTACTGCTTCTGCTATTGCTGAGGGCACTGAACACTGGCCACAATCAATCCAAACAGTTCTCGAGGTTTTGCGAGGGTTCTATAGGGAAAAGGTTAGCCGATTTTCTACCTGGGTCGCTTCGTGCTAACGACAAGTGAAGGCTAAGATACTGGCCCCAGAATACGACGAATATGTACGTACAATCGAGCCGTCCAGCATAATCTATCAAGGCTCACGGTGTCACTAGGGAATGGTCATTGCACAAAGCCTTGATCGGGCTGATCCGTGGCCGGCTCGACTCGCAATTGCGCAAACCTTCGAGAAACTCTCGCCTATGTTCACGCCAGCTGAGGTCGAACCTTTCTTCCAGTTCTTGATCAAGGATCAAGCTCTAGGTGATCGCGTCGCCGATGTTCGTCGTGGAATGCTCAGTGCTGGTACCGCTGTTCTCGATCGCCACGGTGCTGAGCGGTTAGCGGCCCTCATCTCTTTCTTTGAAAATCACTTAGCGCAACCGAGCCCTGCAACTGAGACCGATGATCAGATAAAGGAAGCGGTTATCATCCTCTTTGGTCGTCTCGCGCGTCATCTAGAATCCAGTGACCCACGTATACCAACAATCGTCGACAGACTCGTTGAAGCTCTCAAAACTCCCGCGGAGCAAGTCCAGATTGCAGTGTCAGACTGCCTCTCACCTCTGGTTCAATTGATGCGACCAAGACTTGCATCGTTAGTCGATAATCTGATGGCTGACCTGTTCGACTCTCCTAAGTATGCTACCCGTCGCGGTGCAGCATATGGTCTAGCTGGCGTTCTCAAAGGCACTGGGATTGGTGGGATGAAGGAGTTTGCTATCATTCCCCGGTTACGCGCCGCAACCGAAGACAAAAAGCGGTACGAACCGCGTCAAGGGGTCATGTTTGCCTTCGAAACACTTTCAAGTACTCTGGGACGACTATTTGAACCATATATAACCTACGTATTGCCTTTACTGCTATCTTTGTTCGGCGACAGCACTGCTGACGTCCGAGAAGCTACTCAAGATGCAGCACGAGTGATCATGGGAAATTTATCAGGTTACGGCGTCAAACTTATCCTACCATCGCTACTTGAGGGATTAGACGAAAAGCAGTGGCGGACGAAGAAAGGATCGATTGAACTATTGGGGATGATGGCCTATTGTTCCCCCCGTCAACTCTCTGTTTCTCTGCCTATAGTCATACCCCGGCTGACTGGAGTTCTCACTGATTCACATGCTCAGGTTCGGACGGCCGCCAACAAGAGTCTGAAGCAGTTTGGTGAGGTTATCAGCAATCCCGAGGTACAGTCGCTGGTACCGGTTCTTCTC